>CM076572.1:1463880166-1463978097 GCA_034641835.2 Pinus albicaulis | reverse complement strand
CCCCAATCTAAGCTCGAGTTGCATGGTTGGCAGCATAGACCCCCAAAATCTGAGCTCGAGTTGCATTACAATGTTAAAACTGTGAGTGGCATTCCATAGAGTTGTAATTGCCAGATAAGGGTGTAATAAGTAAACGAAACCTATGACTGCCAGAATACTGTAGATTGCATGCAAATTTTTCCAGAAGTCCATTTCGGAGGTGTTAAAACGCAGAGTTTTATTCTTATGGGTATACAACAGTGATCCAAATTGGAATTTCAGTTCAGAAATTCGACATTCCAGCTCATATTTTTTTGGATATACAGAAGGGAATAAAATTGCAAAAACCCGTGAATTGGCCTCTAAAAAGTATTTTGAATCCTGGTAAGCAACACATTTGTGTTCTTTAAAAAATGTTTTTCTTTAAATGATCATCCACATAAAACATTTTTTTTCTTCTCTGATGTTCACACCACAGGATATAAATTCTTTGTTATCTAGACATAGATTGCAAGTAAATTTTTCCTCTTAACAAAGTCACTATTTTCCATGAAGTTATTCACTGTTGAAGGATATTTGAAATGGTACAGAGAGCGAAAAAAACAGAAACAGCGCCACTGAAACTTCCAAATGGAATGCAGAATAGAGCCCAAAGGATTTCAAATTGAGAAATGGAACAGAGAGACTATAGAGAAACTTTATCAAGCAGGGTTACTAGAGTTTCTCATGCAATTTGATTGTTATAATGTTAAGGTATCAAAGATGTTTGTATCCAATTATGATAATGAAAAACCACTGTAGGAGATATTACCATCCCAATTACACAGGAATATCTTGCTCAAGCTACAAAGCTGCCAATGATGGGAGAGAAATATCACAAGGGACAGCACTTCAAGGAAAAGGGATAGAACTATTTTCTAGAAAAGCCAAGAAAAGGTACATTTGACAAATCAAAAGGAATTCCAAGGGAATGGCTTAAAGAGCCATGGGCTGAGTTGGTCCTCCTCATTCAAAAGTATTTTACTTGTGATGGGAGGTACAACATAGTGCATCTATACCATATCAAGCTTCTCCAGTACATAAAAAGTGACAATAAGCTAAACCTCCCTTATTTCTTTTCTAAGAGTTTATTGAAAATGATTGAAGGGGTGAGAAGCAAAACAGAAAACAAAGAGATCAGTTATTATCATCAAGAATTAAAGTTTGAACCTCACAAATGTAGGTCTGTCCGCAATTTCTGAAGTGAACTGTCCAAAAAAAAAAACGAACTGTAATGTATCCTTTTAAAAATATGCCCAAACAGTCTTCTTTTATGCCTTCTCGGCCTCCTTGATGTTTTGTATCTTTTCTCTCTGAATTTATGTGATTTTCACCGAATTGGATGAGTTAAAATAATAATTTCAGACTTGTATTTATACAAGATTTGTCTTCTAACGAAAAGACATGTCTGTGGGGTGAAGGAGCCGACTTGCACATATCATGTCAGCCAGCATTAGAAAATTATTTTTTCAACTTGTAAAATCAATTTCTCTCGATCTAGAATGAGTTAGAAGGCAAGTAATAGCTCATTGGAAAGGGAAAAATGTCACGTATAAGTTGGTGCCATTTTCAATCTTAAATGAGGTCATTTTACCACCAATAAAATTATTTTTGTGAACTGTCATCATAATTTTATTCATGGAAGCCTTTAGGATATTTATGTTTTGGACAATGTTAGGACTTCCTCTAGGATTAAGACATTTATAAGGATTAAAGCTTCCTTAGGGCATCATGAATCAAGCATTTAGGGCTAGGGCTTTGGGATTTTATTTTTTAGGCCTTCAAGTTTATGACATGCAAGAAGAGGGTTTCATGGAAAAGGCTCCTTCATTCATCATTAGATCATCATTAGATTAGGGAATTTGCATTATCCCATGCTTAGGGTTTTCTCTTAGGGTTTTCTCCTAGGGTTTGCATGAGGTTAGGGCAACAACACAAAAAGGTTATCTGTTAAAATTGGACAACTAGGTCCAAACTCCATGTTGTGATGCTCAGATGAAGATACCAATATTTTTATTGGGTTCCTCTTTCGGAGAGGTGTAAGATCGATCTAAAATTGATCTTAATCTGATGAGCAGAACATTTACTTTGAATTTATTTTTAATAATTTCAAATATGTGCAGGTCGGCCTTAAGGTTTTACACCCCCAGCAAATGTGTCACACACCTCAGTGATTGATATAAATAGAGTCAACATTGGAGGACATTTCACTCATCTCATCCTCACCCATCATCTCTCCTCTTCTGATTGGTTCGAGCTCCTTGGAGGCAGTTTCAGTTCACACGTGGGAAAGTAGGACGAAGACATTGTTGTTGTCGTTGTTGTTGCCATTGTTGCCGTTGTTGTTGCCATTGCTGCCGTTGTTGCTGCCGTTGTTGTTGCTGCCGTTGTTGTTGGTGTTGCTGTTGTTGCTGCCATTGTTGCTACCGTTGGGGCAGCATTGACATTTCTGGGGTTGACTGCTGTTGTTGCTACCGTTGGGGCAGCGTTGACTTTTCTGGGGTTGACTTTGAGTTGACCGTGTGGTTGTTTCGAGGGTTGTTGTGACACATGCTGGGTTGGTTGACCAAGGAGACTTTGCTAGTTGAAGCATCCTGTTGACCGCCGTAACGCACCACCACATTTTTCTATTTCTGGTTTGTCTTCTATAGATCCACTGGTATGTTCTATCAGCATTTTACTTGATTGTTTATGTGATTGCTATGGTGAAAAGTAAAGTTGCATCAAGCATAGAACATCTACATAAATTTACATGGTATCAGAGGTGAGGTGAAGACAAGCCCTAATTTATAGCAATCACCGAAGAAGAAAATGGGTTCCAAAAACTATGGCTTCAAGGAGGATGACAAATTGACTGGAAAGGATGACTTCCATGCTTGGAAGATGATATTGGATCTCAAATTGGAAGACCAAGATGTCATGGACTATGTGCAGGGTAAAATCCAAGAACCTCCATCCACTGCTACTGCTACTGCCAAAACAAAGTACAAGATGGGGGAGATCAAAGCAAAGCCGATGATCAGGGAATCCATTCATAAAAGTCTGGTGGCCTAAATCTCTGAGTTGGGCACATCCAAAGAGATGTATGATAAATTGATTCTCATGTTCAAGGCCAACAATGCGAATCAAGTACTATTCTTCAAGAATCAATTGAAGAATCTGAAGAAAGGCAGGGATGAGTCTGTCCAATCATACTTTCTGAAGCTGACCGAGATCAGGAACGATTTGCTAGCTATTGGGGAGACAATAGCTAATCGAGAGATGGTACTCACCGCACTTGGAGGACTCCCATCCGAATGGCATGTGTTCAACACTACCATTCTCAATAATAATGTGATACCTGACTTTGACGAGGTACTGTCGAGATGCATTCAAGAAGAGACAAGAATGAAGGAGTATGAAAATGAAGGGAATGCTGCCTACACTGCTCATTCTATAAAGAAGAACTTTGATGGTCCAAAGATCAAAGGAAGAGAAGGGGCACAAGGAAAGAAGGACAAATGTTACACTTGTCATAGGCTAGGTCACTATGCTAGAGAATGTCCTTTCAAGAAGGATTCTCCCGATGGTGATGACAATCAAAGGAACAACAGGTTCAAGGGAAAGAGGAAGGCTCCCTCCGGCGGAAATGATCAACCTTTCAAAAGGTCAAGAAATTCCAGGTATGAGGAATCAAATGTTGTTGATAAAAGAAATGAATTCATTCTTGTATCTACACTCTCTACTACATCTCCACCCGACACTATGGATGTCTGGTTGATAGATAGTGGTGCCTCAAGGCACATCACTGGCTTCAAGGAAGCACTCTCTGATATGGTTGAGAAGGATACCAATCTGGAAATTATCCTTGGAGATAATGCCACATATCCCGTGAAAGGGACAGGGACTGTGACCCTCCACTTGTCTCAAGGTCAAGTCCTCCGCTTGCAAGATGTACTCTATGTACCTAATTTGAAGAAGAACCTTGTGTCTATATCGGCCATGGAAGACAAAGGTTTCAATGTGGCATTCACTGATAGAAAGGTGCACATGTGGAAGAAGAGCTTCAAGGAAGCTATTACGTTTGGGTCTAGAATTGATACACTCTACCAGGTTGGAGGAAGTCCACTGGGAGCAATGACATGAGATGTTATCTGACAGACCGATAATGGCACTAAATATGAGACGAACGAGTTCAAGAACTTTTGCAGAGGAGTCAGCATCAAGAGGGAGACCACAATGTTTGTGGGCTACAGCGAAACTTCGAAGGCCTATAGATTATATGTGCCTGGTCAAAGGGAAGTGGAGATATGCCACGATGTCACCTTTGACGAAGATACTTCCCTGAGGAAAGTAGTCAATCTTCCGAGATCTAAGGAAGATCATGAAGCAAGGCCTGGAAATCAAGAAGAACCGAAGGATGAAACAATGCCTGATGTTGAAGGACCGATGGACCCGATTGATCCACCTCCTTCACTAGGAAAGAGACCATCATGGCTCAGGGACACTCTCGAGGATGTTGAGGGACATGCAACCCAAAAAAGGGGGACATTCCGTGAAAGCAAGAAGTCGAGTAGATACCAAGGGCATCTAGCAGCCATGAGTACTATTGTACAATCCAAGCCTAGATCCTTTGAAGAAGTCGTAAAGCATCAAGTCTGGAAGGATGCTATGCACAAAGAGTATGAGTCCATTATGAAGAATGATGTCTGGTATCTGGTTCCAAGACCGAAGGACAAAGCAGTTGTCACCTCAAAATGGCTCTACAAGATCAAGCATGGATCTGATGGAAGTGCTGAAAAATTCAAGGCAAGATTCATTGCCCGTGGCTTCTCTCAAAAGGAAGGCATAGATTATGATGACATATTTGCACCTGTGGCCCGATACACCACCATTCAACCTATTATAGCCCTTGCTGCTATGCAAGGATGGAGTCTTCATCAGATGGATGTGAAGACCGCATTTTTGCATGGTGCGATAAAGGAAGAGGTATATGTGGAGCAACCTCTGGGGTTCGAAGTCCAGGATCGGGACACCCATGTCTGCAGGTTGAAGAAAGCCCTCTATGGGTTGAAGGAAGCACCCAGAGCTTGGTACGAGAGGATAGATAGCTACTTGATGAAGCTGGGCTTCACTCGAAGTAATGCTGATCCGAACCTTTACTTCTAGGTTGTCAAAGGGAAGCCTCTCATTCTGGTGCTGTATGTGGATGACCTCTTCCTGACAGGTGCTGACCCTCTCATTCATCAGTGCAAGAGGGAGCTCGTTGCTAAGTTCGAGATGAAGGACCTAGGACTGATGCACTATTTCCTAGGCCTAGAGGTCTGGCAGAGACTTGGCAAGATTTTCGTTTCTCAAGGAAAATACATTATGAAGCTTCTGGAAAGATTTAGTATGGTGGAATGTAAGTCTGGGTCGACACCAATGGAGCTCAACTTTAAGAAGTTGAGTGGTAGCACTGCGGGGCCCGTGCTAGCAAATCCTACTGAGTATCTTCAACTCGTAGGGGCCCTGATGTTCTTAGTGAACACTCGTCCAGACGTATGTTGTGCATGAACACTTTGAGTCAACACATGGTTGATCATAACATTCACTGGGTTGGTGCCAAGAAACTCTTAAGATATCTCTGGGGCACGATAGACCATGGGCTGAGATACACTGCCGGGAGCATGACACTCCTGGGATATACTGATTCTGATTAGGCTGGCAGTGTGGTGGATCGCAAGGGCACATCTGGATGCTGCTTCGCACGTAGATCTGCTTCGGGCAGGAAACGAAAGTCGGTAGCCTTGAGCACCATTGAGGCCGAATACATTGCAGCATGTATGGCCTATTGTGAAGTCACTTGGTTGCGAAAGCTCTTCAGTGAGCTGTTCGAGCATGTGCTAGATGCCACCGTTATCCTTTGTGATAACCTGAGGGGGATTAGTTTGTCATAGAATCCCGTGTTCCACGATCAAAGTCGCAGATATTCTCACAATGCCCTTGGGGAAGGTCGTGTTCCTAACCTTCCGTGAGAATCTTGGAATCGTGGAATGACCCTATTCTGAGGGTCCTGTTGGACGATGAGCTCTGGGAGCTCTGGGGGGGCCTTGGGGATAGTTCCTTGGAGCTATAAGCACACACGGGGCTAGGCTTACCGAACCTTGTGGTGCTTCTGCCCCACCTTTATGATATTTGAGTAGGTTCACCTCTCATGATCTGTGCCCCATATGCATCCTACCCACTGAGTTCCAGACTCATGGGAAGTACCTCTCATTTGGCCAATGAGGTGGGAAGCTAGAGACTAGTAGCAAATACTGATGGATGTATCAGAGATTGCCGTACTCTCTATCTAGGATGGCACGTGTCCAACCACTTGATCTGGGATCAAGTCTAGTGAGGTTTCAGACCTCCTACTGACTTCGGGTCAGATGAACCAACTTCAGGTTGGTATGTGACTCTTTGAGTCCATGTGAGGTTTCGGACCTCCAACTGACTTCGGGTCAGTGAGACTAACTTCGGGTTAGTATATATGACTCTCTTGAGTCCAAGTGAGGTTTCGGACCTCCTAATGACTTCGGGTTGGTATGAGACTCTTTGTGAGTCTTATAGAGGTTTCGGACCACAGGGATAAATCTGTCAGCCGGGAATGATGTCTTTATGACTGACCCATTACTGTTCTTAAATAAAGAGGCCAGCAAAGCAAGTTACGGCGAGATGACGCACGATGTTTGATTGCATAGGTGGATGGAGTTCTCCCTAGTTGAGAGGGAGTGTTAAAATTGGACAACTAGGTCCAAACTCCATGTTGTGATGCTCAGATGAAGATACCAATATTTTTATTGGGTTCCTCTTTCAGAGAGGTGTAAGATCGATCTAAAATTGATCTTAATCCGATGAGCAGAACATTTATTTTGAATTTATTTTTAATAATTTCAAATATGTGCAGGTCGGCCTTAAGGTTTTACACCCCCAGCAAATGTGTCACACACCTCAGTGATTGATATAAATAGAGTCAACGTTGGATGACATTTCACTCATCTCATCCTCACACATCATCTCTCCTCTTCTGATTGGTTCGAGCTCCTTAGAGGTAGTTTCAGTTCACACGTGGGAAAGAAAGACGAAGACGTTGTTGCTGCCGTTGTTGTTGCCGTTGTTGCCGTTGTTGCTGGTGTAGCTGTCGTTGCTGCTGTTGGGGCAGCGTTGACTTTTCTGGGGTTGACTTTGAGTTGACCGTGTGGCTGTTTTGAGGGTTGTTGTGACACATGCTGGGTTGGCTAACCAAGGAGACTTTGTTGGTTGAAGCATCCTGTTGACCGCCGTAACACACCACCACATTTTTTTGTTTCTGGTTTGTCTTCCATAGATCCACTGGTATGTTCTATCAGCATTTTACTTGATTGTTTATGTGATTGTTGTGGTGAAAAGTAAAGTTGCATCAAGCATAGAACATCTACATAAATTTACATTATCACATAAGGAGAGGTCATCTCCAACAATGCCATATTGACATCAATGACAACTTTGACCAACAAGGCAGGCATCTTCCACTTCTCCTCCATTAGTGGAATGCAAAAGCAAAAGAGGACCATGTGAAATTTTCCATAGCCAGGACATTGGCAAAACCGCGGCATTTGCAAAGCTACCAACCCACTGTCTCCCACAATAGAAGCCTAGCTCCTCAATGTCAATGTCAATTACATATGTAATTGGATTGTGATGCAGGAGCATCCTGCTCAAGAAAATCATTGTATATTTGGTTGACTTAGGGAGTCTAATGTTTGATAAGGAATTTAATTTATTAATAGGAAATGTGTATATTTTTAATAATTTGAGTGAGAAATAGGTGTGTGACAATGTGAGGTTTTTAAATGTAAATATTCTCAAATATGTGAGAATATGAGAGATGTTAGACTTGTGAAGATCTCATGAAGATCTTAGGGATTAGGAGATCCTAGAATAGGGATTTAGTTGAGTTAAAAGTGGACCTAGGGTATCTTTAGGATATGGTTGAGTAGATTGTGGATCTGAACTATAAATGGTTGCAGGATCCTTTTGTATATTATTGTAAGCCTCGAAGGCATAAGGAGGAGAGTTAAGAAAAGAATTAGAGCAGATTTAGAGAGGGCCAGCATAGTCAGAATGCAAGGAAGTGGCCAAACACATGATGAATTAGGCCATAGATAGAGGGTAGACCAAAAGTTCTGAGTATATATACATGTACAAAATTCGTATGAATGAAATAGTATTCATGTTATACTGTATTGCCTCTGCATGTGTTTTGTCTATATAATTAATACAAGTGATGAACAGTCGTAGGAGTCTATCATGAGCATAATGATTAAGATATTTCTGGAATTAATGATTAGCTATGCTGCCTCGGATACATGGTCTCAAAGAAAAAATATATTTACACAATTGACAATGCTTGTTTTGTTGCAAAGGGATCAGATCAGAATTCGACATCAGGAGTGCTTTTGCGTAGATAAGGCAGTGTTGATCAGATTGAAATTCAACCTTAGGAGTGTTTCTGCGTGGAAGGGAGACTAGTCATTTCAAGTCGAAATTCAAAACCATTAATGCAGAGTTGTGAACGAGGTTAACAGGTCTATGAATCCACAATAGGTAGCTTTAAAACACTAAGGCTTGTGACAAACTCCTATGACTATTCATCACTTGTAATAATTATATAGACAGAACAAATGCAGAGGCAATAAATATAACATGAATACTATTTCAATTTTTGGTATCTGAGCGAGATGATTCTTGCTAGTTAAGTTTGCTCGCGCATGGAAGAAGAACTGCATAGCGAATTTGTGCAGAGGAGATTCAGATCTGTAGAACCTGAATCAAGGACAACAGAGCATATGAAATTTGAATCAAAAAGAAGGTTACAGGTAGCACACTGAAGGTTGATAGCAAAAGAACAGCAAGAGGAGATCAGTAAAGGTTGACAGAACAAAGCAGGAAAACAAATCTAGTGTGCTTTGTGTGCATATTACACAGGAAGAGAGGATAAGATTTTAAATCTGACAGGCAGCAGGCATACAGAGATAAGTGTGGCAAAAGATCTTGAAGGTGATATGGTATATTTTTATTTTAACTCGGGTTTGAGGATTGTGTTGCAAATTTCAAGTTGCAGACAAAGAGGGTATTAGCAGCAAAGACAACTTAGAAGAGCTGTAACAAAGAACTAGTTGTGTTCTCAAGAGGAAGAGCAAGTGAACTCTTAAACAGTGGCAGAACCTTCAAGAATTCCAACAGAGATTGGATAGGGAGGACAAGTGAATGTTCTCAAAGGAAGTGGAAGTTGTAGAGCCTAAAAGAGCAAAAGAGTTTGCTCAAAGAATGGTTCTAGAGGCAGAGAACCATAGATCAAGCCAAAGGAGATAGCTTCGTGAGGTGGTTGTAGTCTAAGTCACCAGGTTCGTGTTCGTGTTCGTGTTCGAGTTTGACGACGTTGAAATTCGAATAAAGTTTGGCACCTAAAATTTTGTCAATAAAGTTCGGCATAAAATTCGACATAAAGAAATTTGAAAGAAAAAAAAAAATATATATATATATATATATATATATATAAACAATTTTAAGCATGTTGAAAGATAAATATGATGCACATAAATAAATAAGCATGTCAACTTTCAAAGTGCATAATGCACATTGCAAACACATAGATTATAGGATTATTGCTCAAACATTTACATCATTTCCATATATAAACCATGAAAGCGAGTGCCAAATTGCCAATAAAGAACCAACTTCAATCTTCCATACATAGTAAACAAGGTGAGAAAATCATCATAGACATTAACAGTAGGCCATCTTCAAATATCAAATCCAACAAAACCATAGGCCATATCAAATTTCATATATTGAAAACAATCTAATAAAAAAGTATTCAAAATTTATAAACTTTAAAGTAGCTTGGCAGTTTTAGAATATTGTTCATGCAAAAAGTAAACTAGAAGTCTAGCAAAAAGCAAACTAGAAGTCTAAAACAAGAACACAAGTTTTATTCTTGATGTTCTTGTGGCCCACTTGTGATATCAAAAATTTCTATATCATCAAGAGCAGTAGGGGTTGTGAATCCACTAGATGCCTCAGCATCAGATTCATCATTGAATTCTCTGTCAATGTCACTATCATAGTAAAAATCAGCTTCATCCTTTGATGCATTAGGAACAGGATCGATCCACGGAGTAGAAGAATTGGATGACTCTTTAGACACATTTTTCAAAGCCAACTGCAAGTTACTACGAACATACACAAGATCTTCTAATCTTCTAGATAACAATCTATTTCTTTTCTTGGAATGAATGTGGTCAAAGGAACTCCAATTCCTTTCACATGTCGATGCACTTGATTCTTGACTTAAGATACGAATTGCAAAAATTTGCAATTCTGGTGCCCCTGGACCATAAAACTCCCACCATACTGCTGGATCACTTCTACGCCTATCATACTTTGTTGATTATGTACCAAATAGCCCTTCTTCTAACCTGTATGCCCTCAACTGAGATCTAACCAAACCTGCAATTGTTGGATCTGGATTTAGCTTCTCAATACCCTGGATAAGTCCATTCATGACTTCTTCATCCCTATGTCTTGATAACCCAAACAATCTAGGGTCCAAATAACATGTTGCTGCATGTAATGGACTATGCATCATTTGTAGGTTTTAACCCTGAACAGAAATTATCTACACACTAATCTTATAACAGAAAATAAACAATAGTGAGAGCATAAAACATAAAACAGATAAACACAGAGATTTTCCCCTGGATCCCAAATCGAGACTACCAGCTTGATTTTTCATCATATTCCTTTTAGTGTTACAACACATATATATACATGCCGAAGCATACATAAACCCCAATCCATTAACCCTGGATTAGAACATAACCGTAGTTCCCTTGACCGGATCTACAAAATACCAGGGGCCGAAAACCATCGTACCCCAAACCCATGTGCAAACTCATGCACAAAACATGGGTGGGTCCGCATATGAGTGGGACCGCATACAAAAAAAAAAAAATTTCACCGGGGCGCTGCCCCAGACCCCAACAGGGGGGGCTACTGCCCCCCCTGTGACCCCCCTTCTGCGCCCGGCGCAACGTACAACGCGTGGATCTAGTCGTGGAAAGAATATAACACATACCCAACATTCTCCCACTTGTTGTTTTCTTTCCACAAGGGGCCACAGGAGAGCTTAGTCATTGGGCCAATTCTTCAACACCCATTGTTTCTCTACACCAAGAGAACTTCTGAGTGCTCACAGACTTCGTCAATGCATCTGCAACATTCTTCAAAGTGTCCACCTTTACCAGCAGCACCCTTTTAGCCTCAACCATATCTCTAACAAAGTGATATTGAACATCAATGTGCTTTGCCTTTCAATGATAAGCAGGGTTCTTAGCCAAGAAAATTGCACTTTGGCTATCACAGCCTATCCTTATAACTTGTTGTACCAACCCCATACTTGAACACAATCTCTGCAACCAAATTTCTTCCTTGCTTGCATGAGTGGCTGCTATGTATTCTGCCTCTGTAGTTGAAAGAGCCACTACAGACTGTCTTTTACTCATCCAACTGACTGCGCCTCCACATAGGCTAAACACATACCCACTTGTAGATCTTCTTTGGTCTAGATCTCCAGCCCAGTCTACATCAACAAAACCACAAATGTCCAACATTCTTTCCAATCCTGGTCTTCCCTGGTAGCACAAGCCATAATCACTAGTGCCACGTAAATATCTGAAAACCCGCTTCACTGCTGTCCAATGCTCCTTCCCTGGGTTTGACATAAACCCGCTCAATACTCCCACTGCATGTGCAATGTCTGGTCTAGTACAGACCATTGCATACATCAGGCTACCCACTGCACTTGCATATGGAACACGGGACATATCCTCCTCTTCTTCTTGTGTCTTGGGACACTATTCAGCAGATAGCTTTACACCTATAGGAATAGGAACTTTCACCGGTTTACTATCCTGCATATTGAACCTCTGCAATATAGTCTCAACATACTTCCTCTGGTTTAACCAGAGCTTCCTCTTTGCCCGATCTCTCTTAATTTCCATGCCCAAAATATAGTTTGCAGCACCAAGATCCTTCATGTCGAATTTGGAGAACAACTGGGTCTTCAAATCTTGGATAATTTCTTTGTCATTTCCAATCAACAACATATCATCCACATACAAGACCAAATAAATAACACGGTCACCAATCAATTTAAAATAAACACAGTGATCCTCCTTGCTTCTGGTGAAGCCAAGTCCCCGTATATAGGTATCAAATTTCTGATACCACATCCTTGGTGACTGTTTTAACCCATACAGAGACTTCTTCAACCTGCATACCAGTTCTTTCTTACCCTTCACCATGAAGCCTTCAAGTTGCTTCATGTAGATCTCCTCTTCTAGATCCCCGTGAAGAAATGTTGTCTTCACATCCATCTGTTCTATCTCAAAATCAAATGCAGCAACAACAGATAAAAGTAATCTAATAGAAGTAACTTTTGCAACAGGAGAAAAAATATCACCAAAATCAATTCCCGGCACCTGGGAATAACCTTTTGCTACCAACCGAGCTTTGTATATCTCCACCTTGCCTTCTACATTCATCTTCTTCTTAAACACCCATTTGCTCCCGATGGGCTTCCTTCCAACCGACAACTCCACCAGATCCCATGCCTCATTTTTGTAAAAGGATGCCATTTCATCAACCATGGCCTCCTTCCAGAGTTTTCCATCCTCTGAATCTACTGCCTCCCTAAAAGTTCTGGGATCATCATCAGTTATAGTTAAGACAAAACCTGAACAGAAAGCAGATGGACTATACCTTTCTGGTTGTCTTCTTTCCCGAGCTGATCTTCTCAAAGCTGGAGTTTGTGGCTCTTCCTCTTCTGAGTCTTCTTCTATTGTAGAGTCTGATTCATCCTCCTTTAGCTCAAACTCTATCTTCTCAAGTTCCTTTGGTAGGACTTCATGTGTAACAACATCTTTCACTTCTCTGAACACCACATCTCGGCTGTACACAACCTTCCTTGTTTCTAGGTTCCAAAGCTTGTAACCCTTTAAACCATCCTTATACCCAATAAAGATGCACCTTTCAGATTTATTATCCAACTTGGTCATTTTCTCCTTTGGAACCTGTACATATGCATCACATCCAAATACCCTTAGATGTGAAATAGAGGGTTTCTTACCAGTCCATACCTCATGTGGGGTCTTATCCTCCAACGCTGATGAAGGTGATCTGTTAACTAAGTAACATGCAGTCTCCACTTCCTCTGCCCAGAATTCTTGTCCTAACTCGGTACCACTGAGCATGCTTCTTGCCTTTTTCATCAATGTTCTATTCATTCTTTCTGAAACTCCATTTTGCTGAGGTGTGTATGGAGTAGTCTTCTGCCGTGCTATACCACACTTCTTACAGAACTCTTCAAATTCCTTCTTGCAGAACTCCCCACCATTATCTGTCCTCAATGCCTTTATCTTCTTCTCTGTCTGGTTTTCCACCAGAGCCTTAAATTCTTTAAATTTGTCAAAGACTTCAGATTTCTTCCTCAAGAAATATATCCATGTATTCCTTGAGAAGTCATCTATGAATGAAACATAGTACACAGACTTTCCCACTGATGGAACTGACACAGGTCCAAACACATCACTGTGCACAAGTTCTAATATCTTGTTCGCCCTCTTAGCACCAGAAGGAAAACTCACCCGATTCTGCTTCCCATATACACAATGTTCACAAAAATCGAAATCCAGAGAGAAATTAGACATACCTTCTACCATACCATTTCTATGTAGTATCCGAAGGCCCTTCTCTCCAATATGTCCAAGCCTTTGATGCCATAGCATGGTCTTTTCTCCAGAGACAGCTAGGCTTTCCGCTCCACTTTCAGGAACCATAGAACTGTTACACCCATCAATAACAGTGCTACCTTGTAGATTTTACAGAGTTCCAATCCGAACTCCCCACATTAATACCAGTGCTCCCCGAACCATCTTGCAGGCATCTTTCTTGAACACTGTTTTTACACCTGCATCATCCATCTTGCTTACAGAAATCAGATTTCTGGCCAATGCAGGAATATGCAGAACACCAGGAAGTGTTCTAATCCTTCCACCTTGCAGCTTCAACTTGAACTTTCCACGTCCGACGATTTTGGCCTTCCTATCATCCCCTAGGAAGACATCACCACCATCATATTTCTCATACTCGCAGAACCACTCCCTATGGGGAGTGAAGTGAAAAGATGCACCTAAGTCAATCAACCATGACTCATGATCTACATGTGTATTTGAAGAAGAAGCCAAATACACATCCCCACCTTCATCCGAGGTGGTTTTTGCCTCTGCAGAAGGAGCTTCATCAGATCCCTTTCCTTTCTCAGGAGCTTTAGATCTGCATTCCTTTTTGTAGTGTCTTTCCTTTCCGCATTTCCAGCACACCTTTACAAACTTTCCAGGAGATTTAGATCTCCCTCTAGATTTAGATCTCCCACTCGAAACCTTATTCTTGTTTCTATTTTGGGACCTTCCTCGTACATATAAGGCATCTCCATTTTGACCCTCCATATTTCTCCGTCTCATTTCCTCCGACAGCAAGGCTGAGACAATGTCATCAAAATTCAAGGTAGTTGTATTGCTACCTATTGCAATAACCAGACTATCCCACGAGTCCGGTAGAGAACACAACAAACTGATGCACTTATCTTCATCTGATATTTTAATATCAACAGATGACAATTGACTTACCACAGTATTGAAGGCGTTCAGATGCTCTGTTACCGAGTCTCCATCCTTCATCCTCAGGTTATACAGATTTTTCCGCAGGAACAACTTATTCACCAGAGACTTAGATTGGTACAAATTCTCAAGTTTTTCCCACAAGGTCTTCGTCGTAGCTTCCCCAGATACATCTCACATCAATCTGAGATTACAACCGTATTGTGCTCTTAGCCTTCGATCCAGTCTTCTTCCATTTCATCCGACATTGCCGTTGGTTTAGTACCTGGATCTACCGCGATCCACTGATCTTTATCCACCAACAGATCCTCCATCTTGAACTTCCACAACTCAAAACTCTGACCATTAAATTTCTCGATCTCTATCTTTCCGCCGCTCGCCATCTTCTTTCATGGCAAGAATCGATCCCGCAGATCTCCCACTGAACAAGGTGTACCTCAGGCCCGAGCAAAAAACCCTCAGTAGCAAAGGCGTCCCCTTGACGCCGAAACAGCTCTGATACCAAATGCAGGTTTTAACCCTGAATAGAAATTATCTACACACGAATCTTATAACAGAAAATAAACAATAGCGAGAGCATAAAACATAAAACAGATAAACACAGAGATTTTCCCCTGGATCCCAAATCGGGACTACCAACTTGATTTTTCATCATATTCCTTTTAGTGTTACAACACATATATATACATGCCGAAGCATACATAAACCCCAATCCATAAATCCTGGATTAGAACATAACCGTAGTTCCCTTGACCGAATCTACAAAATACAAGGGGCCAAGAACCATCGTACCCCAAAACCATGTGCAAACTCGTGCACAAAACATGGGTGGGTCCGCCTATGAGTGGGACCACATACCAAAAAAAAATTTGCCAGGGCGCTGCCACCCCCCTATGACCCCCCTGCTGCACCTAGCACAACGTACAACGCATGGGGCTAGTCATGGAAAGAATATAACACATACCCAACATCATTTTCCATCTTTGATCAATTACTTCCCATATCTCCTGGCAATCAGCTTCCACATTATTAAAAGCACTTGCAATGGCCTCTTTGCAACAATCAATGCTTTCATAAACAAAACCCATACAAGGCTTATCACCGTCAACCATGCGGAGCACATTAACAATTGGGCCACATATTTTTAAAACCTTGTCTGCATTTTCCCAAAAGCCATTATTGAACACTATTTGTTCAACATGTTTCCCTTTTGTTTTTTTTGAAAGGGGAGATCTCTCCCACTCAGTATTGCAGAAAACAGCTCTAAGGCTTGCTTTTTCCTCAACAACTCTTCTCAAAGTAATACAAAAAGTAGCAAACATTGTATCACAAGGCCTCAACAACTCTTTAGATGTATTCTTCCTATATATGCTCAAAGTGAGATGATGGTTGATGATGAAGTTTCCAATTGTTTTGGCTCTTCGTATTGTCTCATTGACCCAAGGAAATTTGGCTAAATCATGTAACATCAAATCCAAGCAGTGAGCTGCACAAGGGGTCCAATAAATATGATTATACTTTTCCATAATCATCTTCCCTGCACCAACACAATTTGATGCATTATCTGTAATAACATGGACCACGTTTTTCTCTCCAACCTCTTGAATTGTTTCATCCAAAATTCCAAAAATAAATTCTGATGTCTTCACCTGATCCATTGCATTAACTGCCTTCAAGAAAAGTACCCTTTGAGGATTGTAAACAAGCACATTGATCAATGGGCAATGACACAAATCTGACCAACCATCACTCAAAATTGTGCATCTTGTATACTTCCAAGACTCTTTAATCTCAAACAATTTTTTTGTCACTCTGTCTCTTGTTTTCTGAAGCAAAGTGGTCCTTAAAGCTTCAAATCCGGGAGGAACATAGCCCTTCCCAAAATCAATGGCCTTTTTAATTACATTTTTAAAATATGGACTCCTGGGAACATTAAAGAGAATTGCACATGCATAAAACAATTCTGCAACAGCATCATCAACTTCTTGTCTCTCCACAGGTTTGTAGAATTGATTTAATGTTTTGGTTCCACCTGTTTTTACTATAGTAGAACTTGATCCACCAATGGTTGAGATTGAATTAATGGTGTTTGAGGAAGACATGGCAATCTCCCTCTCAATTCGCTGCCTCTTCTGCTCCCTTTTTTTCTTTTTCTGTCTTTGAAGTTAAATAGCTTTTCTCCACTGTGGTTTTTTGTTCATCTGAGATCTTAGTGCAGCCTTCAACACCACCTCCACTTCCATTGCTAATACTGAGAAGGCGATCCACTGCTCTAGTTAAAGAGCTAGTGAATTGATGTCCACAAAGCTGACACACAAGATTTTTCCCTTCTTTATTGACAAAATTCCATGCTACAGCAGTTGATTTTGGGGGTGCCATTGGAATCTGAAGGTTTTGATTGCTGAAGTAAAGGTTGAAATGTCTGCATTTTTTAAAAAATTTACATTTGAATTAGTTCTAATTCATGAAATTTTTTGTAAACAAAATTTTTTTTTTAACTGTTTTATTTTTTGTAAACTAAAAATTCATTTAAAATTGTGTATAAACAATAAAGTGCCACTTATTTTTTTAGTCACAGACTCACAGTAAGCAGTAGCACTAGCAGTAAATTATTTTTTTATATTTTTGTAAAAATTAATTTAAAAAAAAAAAAAAAAAACTGTGTATAATTTATAAACAGTAAACAGTGTATTTGCCACTTATTTTTTTAATCACGGTCTCACAATAAGCACTAACAGTAAATTAATTTTTTAATTTTATTGTAAAAATTAATTTTAAAAAAAAAAATTGCAGAAAAAAAATCTAAACTCACTTACCTAGAAGGCTGGAGGCTGGAGGGTCGAGGCTGCTGTGTGGCACAGTGGCAGTGGGCAGTGGGCACTGTGGGCCACTGGACAGTGGAGAGGAAGCCGCTGGACTCGGGAGCTGGTCGCGGCAGTGGAGAGAAGGCCGCTCAAGCTGGAGGCTGGAGGCTGGAGCAGTCACCAGTGGAGGGCCGAGCGGCGAGGGCTCGAGAGGAGCAGTAGAGGGCCGGTGGGCAGGTGCAGTGGAGGGCCGGTGGGCAGGTGCAGTGGAGGGCCGGTGGGCCAGTGCAGTGAGCACGGTGGGCCAGTGGGCTGGTGGCTGTGCCGCCACCCACGTGCGCAGTGTGAGCAGAGGAGCAGGGTCCGAGGCTCGAGCAAAGGAGCAGTCGTGGACTCGTGGCTGTGAGAAGAGGAGTGGGTCATGGTTGTGAGCCTATGAGCATAGGAGCAGCGTCCGAGCAGTCGCGGAAAATCGTGACAGAAAATCGTGATGACTTTTTAGCCAAAAAAAAAATCAAAATGAAATCTACCGCCGCCGAACTTTTTTTAAAAAAATCGAACTTTAAAAAAAAAAAATCGATTAAATTCGTGTTTAAATTCGAGTTCAAGTTCGTGATAAAATTCG
This sequence comes from Pinus albicaulis, assembly GCA_034641835.2. Taxonomy (NCBI): domain Eukaryota; kingdom Viridiplantae; phylum Streptophyta; class Pinopsida; order Pinales; family Pinaceae; genus Pinus; species Pinus albicaulis. Next base: position 1,463,959,927 of record CM076572.1, on the reverse strand, counting down.
GCGATTAAATTCGGCGAACTTTTTTTATTAAATTCGAGAGGGCTTGAAGTTCGATGAATTTCGAACTTAATCGATTAAGTTCACCGAACCCGGTGACTTAGGTTGTAGCAGGGTGAAGGAGAACTGCTATTGTAGAGGCTTAGTGCAACTCATAGTAAGTGTGAGGAAACGCATGGAGATGAAGAAGAAGATGATTGTTGATAGTCATAGCAGAGGTTCACAGGAAAGCCACAGTAGAAGGAAATATGCCAAGGGCAAAGAGGTGATGAGTCGAGAGGAGTTTGACAGAGAGATCACTGAGATAATAGGCGAACTCAGTTATATGGAGAAGCTACTACAGAAAAAGGTGGATGTAAACCAGAGAAGGGGATGGAGTATGAAGAAGCCAATTCGGTGGCCAGTGGTACAATTATTCGTAAAGAAACTGAGGAAAAGTCTAAGGAAATGAGGAAGAAAGAGAAACTTAGAGGAGCTGAGTTCAGATACAGGCCATTGACAACAAAGGAAAGAGTTCACTATTGTGAACCAGAGCAAGGTGATATCCTTGGAGAGGATGATGTTGAGAAAAGATCTATCGAGGATCTTATAAGTTGCTTGGAGAATGAGGAAGAGAGACTTGCAAGAAGTCTCGTGAGCTCTTTGAAAAGTTTAGATCAACAAATGGATATGCTGATAAGTAAGGTTGACACGCCTAATGTTTTTTTTAGCAGATGAAGACAGTCAAGGTAGAGTCCATATGCATGTTGCCAAAGAAACACGTGAAGAACAGTTATTGCAAATTGTTATACATGTTAAGGAAGATGAGAAGCCTAATGAATGTCTCATGTGTAATGATAAACTAAAAATGATGTTGGTAAAAGGATATCATGTTTCTCATGATTGGTGTAAGAAGGCAGGTTTTGAAGTAGATAAAGATGGACAATCTTCTACAAGTATCATAGAAATTGAAGAAGATTGTAAGCCCATATGTGATGATGAATACCCCTAAGAAGAAGACAATTTTGAATTGGTACTACAAAAGACGTACATAGATGCACTGCTTAAAAGAGGACAAGTTCAGCATGAAGATCAAAGAGATGAAGTTAAAAAAAGAGATTGTTATATGGAAAAAGGAGAATCACGTGATAGACAGTCACTTGAAGCTGTCATGAAGATGAAGAAAATGTACAAAGATATTTCAAAAAGGCAAGATCAGAATTGCATTCTGATGGAGAATGAGACTATATTGTCTCATGAGGACAACCAAGGGGGAGCACATACACATTTGGTTAATGAAGAGACTGACAGACAGTCAGAAGAATTTGTTGCTGAGGATATGAATGAAGATGAGGAAATTCATTGGTGTGAACCTGAGCAGAGATTGATGCTCAATGATAGTATTGGTAGCTCCATTGTTTGGATGGAGACATGCAAGGAATTGCAGGAAAATGTGTTTACAGGTGGTCAAGCACTAAAGGATGTGGTGAAGGAAGAATTGCCTTGTCAAGGGCATATTAAAAATTATGTTTTCTAATGAACAACAAAAATTGATTCTGTGATTGAGGAATTGTGGAAATTGATGGTGGGACAGTCCAGATGGAGAAAACTGACAACAGAACGGATGATCAATCAGAATTTGAAACTGATTGGAGGAAGGAAAATGAATCAGAAGATAGCAGACATGCAGCAGCAACAAAGGTGCACAGCATTTGGACAATTACAAATTAGGTTTGGGACCCTGGAGGTTTTCATCAGTATATGAAATCACATTATCAAGAGATCATGAATGTTTTCAACTTTGGGAGTCTGATGAAGGAGCATCCTGCTCAAGAAAATCATTGTGTATTTGGTTGACTTAGGGGGTCTAATGTTTGATAAGGAATTTAATTTATTAATAGGAAATTTGTATATTTTTAATAATTTGAGTGAGAAATAGGTGTGTGAGATTTTTAAATGTAAATATTCTCAAATATGTGAGAATAAGAGAGATGTTAGACTTATGAAGATCTCATGAAGATCTTAGGGATTAGGAGATCCTAGAATAGGGATTTAGTTGAGTTAAAAGTGGACCTAGAGAATCTTTAAGATATGGTTGAGTAGATTGTGGGTCTGGACTCTGGACCAAAAATGGTTGCAGAATCCTTTTGTATATTATTGTAAGCCTCGAAGGCATAAGGAGGAGAGTTAAGAAAAGATATAGAGCAGATTTAGAGAGGGCCAGCGTGGCCAAAATGCAAGGAAGTGGCCAAACACATGATGAATAAGGCCATAAATAGAGGGTAGACCAGAAGTTCTGAGTATATATACATCCACAGAATTTGTATGAATGAAATAGTATTCATGTTATATTGTATTGCCTATGTGTGTGTTATATCTATATAATTAATACAAGTGATGAACAATTGTAGGAGTCTATCGTGATCATAATGATTTAAGATATTTCTGGGATTAATGCTCAAAGAAAAAATATATCTACACAATTGATGATGATTGTTTTGTTGCAAGGAGATCAAATCGGAATTCGACATCAGGAGTGCTTCTGCGTAGATAAGGCAAGGTTGATCAGATCGAATTCAACCTCAGGAGTGTTTCTGCGTGGAAGGGAGACTAGTCATTTCAAGTCGAAATTCAAAACCATTAATGCAGAGTCATGAACGGGGTTATGACTGGACATTTCTGGTGGAATCATTGTTTGGAAGTTTGCTTAGAATGCAAACGAAATTTCTGTGTAGAAATTGTGTGATACTCTGCGTGAGCAATTGATGGTCACTAGAATGTGGAGGAAACAAAACCAGTCTTATGTGGATGAATACAACAGATCCAAGTATCGAATTGAAAGTGTTGACATTGTGTAGAGGCAGAGCAACCATAAGGCAGTGTTTACAAAGTCAAAGTTGCATTGAAAGAGAAACTGATTGCAAGCTTGGAAAGACCAGCGTATCTACATTAACACTGAGCTGAAAACGGTGGCACGATCGTGGTAAGCAGAGGAAGGGTGTTCAGTTCCTGTTCGACAGTTTTAGTTCCTATTTCTGTTCCAACAATTTGGTTCTTGTTCTCATCTCCACGATTCTCATACTTCAAGCCAATGTCACATGGTTCGGGTTCAAGTTCGGGTTCGACAATGATTAGGTTCAGTTTGAGTTCGAATTTTTTTATGAGGTTCAGACGAGGTTCGCCATTAGGTTCGTCTATATATATACATATATTAATTTAAAATGAATTATAGGATAAAATAGTAAGAAATCAACATTAGTAAACATCAAAAATGCTATCACAGACATGGAAACAGCAAGGATAAATTACAAGCTTGAGTTGTGACATGAAGTTATGAGTTTTGATCTATGGACTTGGAAAATGGCTATGAGGTTCGATGAGGTTCGCCAAACCTCAACAGTTTTTTAAGGTTCGCTAAAATTCGAACCTCAAGGTTAAAGTTCGACAAACCTTGTGACATAGATTCAAGCTGCACTAAAGGAAAATGAGCACATGGGTTTTGAGGAACAGAGGGTCGACATGCTCATGTGTTCCCTCAGTCACACCAAGGTATTCCAAATAGTGCAAAACTCAGAAAACTAATCCTTCCATATTTATATAACTGATATGAGGGCAGTTTAATGAAATTATTAGATAATAGAGATTTGAAGGGTTGAGGTCTCTTTCTTGAGACTTATAGTGTAGCTTTTAGTTTTCAAAGCTGCCTATTGTGGAGTCATAGACCTGGTAGTTCATCAGACGGTGATGACGATTGCTGTCCAAGGTAGAACGATGATAAGAGACATTATTGAAGGAAACGGCAAAGCAGGGATTGTGTCCCCCGATCTTGATTTACTGGAACAGAGTCGAGAGATGGATGTCGGCTGGATAAGATACGCAAGTGCAGATAAGATAAACGTTAACATCAATGCCTGTAGCAAATGCTAAAAAAATAGCATTCACAATCGTAGTATTTTCACTGAGTTTTACAATGTAGGGCTTGCAGGTTTTTGTTTTATAAAATGTTTTAGCAGTTGGCCCGCGGTCCTGCCATAACACTTAGAACTGAATCACCACTGACTAACGGACTTGGTTTGGTTTTTGGTTGGAACGTAATGCTGTAATTCTCGCTGTGTGAACAGACACTGGTGTTGTTCTCATGGTACTCTGTATATGCAACTATGCATTGTGCTTAATTAAGCATTCTCAATATTTAAGTTAATCCTTTGCAATTTCCTTGGAATGCTTGCTTGTTTCTTTCGATCACATATGTGTTCTTTCAACGGCAAAACACTTCACAAGGCATTGAAAAAAAACAAGTTCGAACTGTTGGAAATCCAGGAACAATTTTTAAATATTAAAAATTCAAAATGGTCATTGAACGGAGGTGATGTAATACTATTTTGATAAAAATAGGAGTGGAGTCTATGATAAAAAAACGTGCTTATGCAAGAAAAACTATAAGACGGGACTGACAATTTTGAAACGAGCCTAAGAAATCACCAATTCTAAATTATAAGTCCATGGTAGTTTGCAATTTATTTATTTTCCAAGTCAGTACGAACATTGATATCGATCTAAATCCTCACCTAATGGCACCATGATCTCCACCATGATTGCTTCCTCCCATTGTACACCTAGGGAGTTGGCAACATACTCTTTTCCAGCTAACCTGACCACAGAATTGGGACCACCCAAATTCCTCTTTACCCTGACAAACCACTGTCGAATTGCAACCTAGAAACAGAATTAGAAAATATAAGATTATGAATTTGCAAGAAGCAGTAGCAGAGAAGGGACCATTTACTGATCACTGCAATAACCTAGAATCATATGCTGCTAAGTTGTATTAACACCCAATGGTGCCATTCTCCAATCAAATTGAAAGAATCGCTAAAATTTTAGTGACATTGAGACATACAATACTGTAGGGCAGTAATACTTGTATTCACCTGATGAGAACACAGATGAGAAGATTGTCGTGGACATGGCCGAATCCAATATCATTTTGCCCCTTCTTCTCTCTGAAGTTCAGAGTTTTAATAATCAGTTTCCTCAACTTTATTAGCTTAATTTTTGCCGTTTTCCGACAGCTAAAATGAGCGGCGATCGACTTCTTCTTTGACGATGCGGAACTCGGCGTCCAATTGGTCCTTAATCTTCTCTTATCGCAAAGAATATGCTATATAAGCGCATGCATATGCCATATTCGTAGGCAATATGCATTTCTCTGGCACCTCCAAGCCATCCTATAAATACGAGTCCGAGCTTTGTCAACTTAAACAGGGGTAAACACTGCATACTATCATTCCGAGTCCGAGATTTAACCACTTAAATAAGGGTAAGCACTGCAACGCAGTGAAGCCTCTTTATTTTGAAATGGTTCCTATGCTCATTTTATGAGTACAGTGGGAAGGAGTGTTTTTTTTATAGCTATGGAAATGTTGGATAAAGGGATAATAATTTAATTTCTAGATCTAAATAAAATTTATGTATTTCTATAAATGATATAAAATAAATTTAATCTAAATATTATTTTATAGAATTTATTAGATTTAATGAGAGTTGTTTTTAGTGCGATTTTTTGGAGTTTCCAGTGCCTAAATCTGGTGAAAATTTTTGAGGTAAAATCTTGATTTTTGCACCCTCAAAAACCTCTAGGGCACTTCGATTGTGCAAGGTTAGCAATCAAACTTCTCTTTTCAATGAATTCTTGTGGGATTTTAGAGAAATTACACTGGAAAAAGCCACTGTAAAAGCCTTCAAAAAGTCGCACTAAAGACTACTTGGATTTAATCTAAGTAATTGGGAGTAATGATTATTATCTTCTTCTTCTACATTCAAAAGATTTATTAGATTTAACTTAAATAGTCGGGAGCAATGATTATTATCTTCTCCATCCATATTAAATTTTAATGACAAGTGACTTAGTATTAACAATTGTATACACTAATAAATTGATGATATAGATGATGTTTATCATCATCTAAAATCAATAAGGTTTTTTTTTTTTTTTTCTTGGTTGTTCTAATTCACAGGGTTTTGAACTTTGAATCTCTTGCTTTACATATGACTTCATAACAAGGCAATCACCAATTGACCTACACCTCGTGGTAAAATCAATAAAGTTTATTAAACAAATAAAGAAACTTGTGATTTTAACTTCTAGGAATTTCATTTCTATACATTTAATTTCGTTAATGTCAACTCCTAGGTTCTCATTTGGTGTAAAAGCCTATAAACACAAGTTATAAGGGCAACTCAGATAAGCCACCAAATGTGACCTCAACAGCCTCACGTTTCTTTCTTTAGGCTATATGATCTCTAATCTAAGGAGGGAATCCATAAGGGATAATAAGCTTAAGAAATTTTAGATAAAGAGGGAAAAGGAGCTTAAGTTCAAATTTGAAATAACACTTGTGATTTAGAATTTAGAATTAGATTTAAGTTATTTATTTCTGAAGTATCAAACAACAATATAACAAAGCTAATAGTAGCATATCACACAAATTTTTAACAATGTAAATTTAAGATTTGCTTTTACAATTAACAAGTCAAGTTTAAGATAATTATTTGAGGCTTAAATGACTTGCAAAGGCAATTGGTTTAGGGTTTTCCCTATTATAACTTCAAAATTGAGGCGGAGCCCATTTTACAGCTTGGCTCGGCGGTGGGAGCCCTGTGGAGTTTACCCCAAAATTTTTACTAAGCGCACAAAGGAGGAGGTCGGGATGGAAGCATTCGGCGGACGTGGAACTGGTAGTAGGAGGTAGCTCTTTCATTGGCCAACAGAGGACCCACTTTACATGCAAGCCCGGCAGTTAAACCTTAGAAAAATTATAAGTGCGTAAAGGTGAGAGCCACGGATGACGTCATCCTGGCGGGTGCATCGGGAGGTTTCGTAGTGGTACAATTTTAAAGGAAATAGTTGAGACCCTTAGAAAATTAACAAAGGAAAACAACACAAAACACAAGGCCCGGACCCTTTTCTCTCTCCTCATAACAAGCACGTGGCAGCATTATATTGGTCGACTGTGATGTTAACATGATGTTAGTACATGGGACACGTGGCAGGGATATTAAAACATGTCTACTGTGGAGCAATTTCCGATCACTCATTCAAAGAATTTACCCCACATAAATCTGCAAACATTAATAGATTCAGCATTTTTGGGTGACCTAATGGGCCAAATCCAGGTGGCATGAGTCACCACTCTGGAGGCACCATTGTTGAATGAATAAAGTCATCGCTACTTGTGTGCGTTGTAACATGGCTTAACTACCTCCTAGAGATCCTAGAATTTGGTGATGTGTAGTTCACCATCACCTGTGGGTTTTGGCACAATGGAAATCACTTTCCATTATACGTCGTATCATAGCCTAGTTCCTTCGGGAATAATTTAACAACTTGAAGGTAGATCAAAGGGAAACAATGGGTAATCAAATTTGGTTAACACTAGAGGGAATCCCATTTTTTAATGGATCGGGCTATGAGTTGTGGAAGAGCAGAATCAAAGCATATATGATGGTAATCAACGAAGATATTTGGTTGTTTGTGATATATGGAGAGAGGAATGAGTTCAATGTAGAAGCCAAGGAGATTATCATGAAGGGATATCAAAGCTAGATGTTAATAGAGTGAGGCATTGTGAAACAACAAAAGAAACGTTGAAGAGACTGCAATGGCCATATGGAGGAGAAAGCCATGCAACAATAGAGGAGGTTGATGAATCTTGTTGCTCAAGAAGTGAACCTAAATTTGTGAAGCCTGCTAATAATGAGAAGAAAAGAAGGAAGAAGAAGAAGAAGAAAGCATCTCAGAGGAAATATGCTCAAAAGATTGAAGATCTTTCTTCCAGTGAGCAAGTTGTTGCTCATCACTCTCAAGAGGATGATGAATAATCAGATGAGAAGCCTTGTTGCTTCGAAGGTAAGATATTTTTATGTGATAGTTGTAAAGAAATAGGTCACTTATCTTCTAAATAGTCACAGGAATTGTTTGAAGACAATGATAAAAATGTATCTAGTAGTGATGTAGATAGACCTACTTTAGTAGCAATAGCAAATGAGGGATCCTCTGAAGAAGAAGAGAGTATATCCCATTAAGAGAATAAGAGTATCCCTAAGAGTGATGAAGATGGAATACTCCTCAGACCTATGGAATATTCCATGGACACGGAGAGGAATTTGGATCTTTGTTGTGGCTCTGCTAGCACCTCTGATAACGAAGGAAGGGATCTATTTTAGGAGGAAGTCGATCTCTACTCTAAAAGAGATCAAGGAGCTATCATAAGAAAATCTCAAGCAAAATGAGTAGTTACATTATTATGATCCCGAGAATGAGAAGTTGAGAAAAAAAATGTAGATTTGAATGCTCAACGAGGAGAGGCTAGCAGATTAAATGGGATGTTAACCAATCAGCTAAATGAAAGAGAAGCTCATTGTGAGAGACTACAAGATGAAGTAGTCTCATTGATACATGACCTAGAAAGGGAAAGTAAAGAGTTGTCTCAGTATAAGAAGCTCAAGGAGAGCAAGAAGGGCTTGGATGAAATGCTTGTTAAGCAAAGATCTCCTCTCATAAAGGTTTGTTTTGGTCCCAACAACAATAAAGGAAAAGAAGTTGTTGGATAGCAGCAATTAGGAAAGCAACAACAGCAACAAAAGAAAAGGCAGCAACAGCGAGGAGAGCAGCAGAAGAAAGCTAAGACGTAAGGAATAATACAAAGCAGCAATCAGACAGCCATGGAAGGAATATGAAGAACCAACAAATTTCCTTTGCCCCTCAAGGAAAAAGCTCTCAAAGAAAAGGTATCTTCAGTTATCAAAAGCCTTTTTATGGATATTATTTTTCTTGCAATAATTTTGGACATAGAGCCATACATTATAGATGTCACGCAAGAAAACAAGATGTGTTGGGTAGCAGCAACCCAAGAATTCACAAAGTGCCCAGGAGAAAGTATGTTGGCTATGAGGGACGTTTTGTTAGGAATGTTGCCAAGCATAGCAATCTTTTGGCTTAATTTGTAAGCCCTGTTGAATGCTACTTATGTGGCAATATTGGGCACAAAGCAGTGGACTGTGAATATAACATAATAAAACCCGATTCTTAGACAATGCATGCAAATGTAGCAACTCAGAATTTAAAGACAAAAAGAAATAGAAGAGCATAGGATTACGAGTATGTCTTCAATGCTCTGTGAAAAGGGGGCATGTTGAATAATGGAAGAAGGAATCATCAAGGAGCTGACTCTTCTATGAAGAAAAATCGGAGAAAAATTCAAAGGAATGATTCTCAGATTCCTATGGTAAAACCTTTTATAAGTGTCAGTTGTAATCAGTGCAAGCATCAAGTGAAGAAGGGAAGCAACAACCCAATTACCATTCTCTTGTAATTAAAGCAAAGGAAACAAGAGGATTTGGGTGAAGAGAGAGGAATGAAAAGAGGAGTGTTGTAACACCCTCTTCACACATCTACCCAAGTAACCGACCAACCGGGGTAAACATGCGATGAGAGGCTACTAATATGAGATTCAACATCCTGGTTGACCTTGAGGAAGTGGAACCGACGGAAACCTAACAAACAGACCTTATATTGCATCAACGACACCTCCAGGAGGTAACCCAACCTCCCAGACCCCTAAACCCTTAAGGGGTACTGATTTTTTACCAATTTAAGCCTTAGCCATAGGCATGTAAGGGCAAGGGAGCAATTAGAAGCCTATAGTCGCAGGCATGCAAAGGCAAGGTCGCGACCAGGGCCCTAAAAATTCAATTTTGTGTCTGCCAACTCTGGGATTTATGCCACCTTTTCAGCCCTAGAGCCCAGGTCATTGCCCAGAACTTTATGAAACTTTAGAGGAGGGTAAATGACATTAAAAGAAAGGTATGGAAGCAACCACATCATCAGGAACTCATCTGGACCCCTCCCAACCATGACATACATTTCGTCAAACATGTCACAAACATTGCATCTACAGGTTTAAACAACATATTTAAATATGGGGGTCTCTTACTTATCTAAGAATACCTAAGAAGCATTACTCCCCTACATCATAAGCTACAATACAGTCTATTTGACCAGATATACATTGTGTATTCATTTACAGGTAAAGACATGGATAGAGCCATACATCGTCAATGATCAAATACATGCTAATAACCAACACAATAACAATAGAAATATAATGGATACAACAACAATAAAATACATATATAAACCAATGCATTTTACCTCAAATACCAAGGGAATGAGCTATTCATTAATGAATGTATAAAACCAACCGAAGATGGGACTTCCACTTTCCACCCAACCATAGATTGGCTGAGCCAAGTCTCACTTCAACCAATCACATCAATCACAATCAATCCAGGGCTTCCAGAGGCCAAACCACCTCAACCCTCAACCAGTGATTCCACCTCACGGTCGGACATCACTAACCATCATGATTTTTACCTCAAATACCAATGGAATGAGCTCTTCATTAATGAATGTAGAAAAACAATCGGAGATGGTACTTCCACGTTCCACCCGACCATAGATTGGCTGAGCCAAGTCTCACTTCAGCCAATCACATCAATCACAATCAATCTAGGACTTCCAGAGGCCAAACGACCTCAACCCTCATCCAGTGATTCTACCTCACGGTCGGACATCACAACCATCACGGATTGTTCTCTATCCAAGTTGTTCCAAGGCTCCAAAGTGTTTGTTCCAACCAGGGCTTCCAGGACTAGTAACTCAACCCCAATTGTTACAAGGATTCTAGAGCTTTTGTCCAACCAGGGCTTCCAGGACTAGTAACTCAACCCACCTAGGGCTTCCAGAGTGTTTGTCCAACCAAGGCTTCCAGGACTACTAACTCTACCCACAGTTATCATTCAGGCTTCTAAAGCATCTGTCTAACCAAGGTTTCCAAGAACTAATAACTCAACCCACAACTAAAGGAATCATGAGAACCAACCAGAAAACAATCAATGGAAATAAACCCACAACACCATGGCTATCCAGGAAATGGAAAGGTTATGCAAATCCACATGCATACACCATGCATGCCGAAAATAGTGAGGAAAACATACATTCAACTTGGTACATGCACTCAGAACCTACTATAGATGTTGATCCCGATGTCCTCTTGCACTTTCATGCTCTTCCTTTGCCTTCTTGCTCCAAATCACCAAGTATCCACAATCTCCAAGAGTGCTCCAATAAAACTTTAAATATCCAAGAGTATGAGAGAGAGAGAGAGAGAGAGAGAGTAATGAGAGCTCCAAAACTGCACTGAACAAAAGCTTGCCCACTGATCCTCATAAGACTTTTTATTAATAAGGCCTCTATTTTCTTCATTTTCCATTATTTTCCTTCATTTTCCTCCTCACATGCAACCTGTGACCTTTCACCTTCCTTTTCTCGTATTTTCCATTATTTTCATAAATAAAATGTCAATTAATGCCTCATGCCTTTCCAAAAACCTTGCCATTGTCTTTTCCAATTTCCTTTAGCCATAATAACTGAAATGAACACTTGCTAGGATGTTTTTCCCACCATTAAACTTGGAATACGTGTCTCATCGACCGTGGTCTTATATGTTTTTACATTAATTTTTACCAGGGCTATTACAGAACCCTCCCACTTCGAAGAACATTGTCCTTAGTGTTTAATCACACCTATAAAAAAGAAAACCACTGAAAACAAGACATACTACATATGGATCTTTATAACACATCTTGTTGCAATATTTACAATGACATCCTGCTAAAACATGACAATCATATCATTTACTGGAGATGTATAACATAACTCATTACAGTATTTACAATAACAACCACATATACTTGTGCACATTTGCTTCAACCAGCAAATAACCATATTGTTCGTGGAGATTTATAAACCAGCTCGATATAATATGTAATATAATATACACGTATACACATTTTCTCAACCAGCAAATAAAAGGATATGATGCCCATATCAGCAACAAGGGAATCCAAAGGCTCACACCTCCACCCTCAAAGTAATACCAGGATTCACCTCCTTTCCGAGAAGTCCACAATCCACAGTCAAAGTCAAAGTTGCATCCAATGTCCAGCTCTACAATCCTGCGCCACTTGTCCTCTCAGTGAACAGTTACTAGCTCATTGTTCTAGGGCACACACCCAATGTGCATTTGATTCCATCTGTCAATGTTAATGACCAAAAAATATATATCGCCGACCTTCCCTTTTCTGCTACACAATCCCTTGGGCAATCCAGTAACCCCTTCCATGCAATCACTCACATTCCAAGTTTCGCTGGCACCCCCATCCCGGGAAGTCCATCCCTTGGAAAGGTTTCATCGCATCAAAAATTCAAACAACCAAGGCATATACCTGCCTCAAAACCATCATTTCGGTCATAGCATGCTCATGGAAATTAATAGACACTATCGGGTACCAGTGTCCCATAATGGCCTTGCTCCCGAAATGCTTCACCGACATATTGCTGCATATTTCAATTCCTTTTGTTGATGTTGCTACTGCTTGCAATCAGTTTCAACCACCCAACCGAGCACTTCCATGCTTCCTGTACAAAGTACATAAATGCCATTAGATTCAAAATAAATTGAAATAACTTCAAATCATACCTCATTGATAGCTCGTCAATAAGGTACACTTGCAATCTTGTTTACCTCCTGTCACAACAAGTCAAACTAGTTGTTTGATCAAATCATCACGTATAAACATATCACATCCAGTTAGCTCAAAACATAACCATCATAGGTCAAAATCATGAATCACATGCAATCATCATAAACCATAATCATAAATCACATGTAACCATCATGAGACAAAATCATAGATCACATGCATAATAGAACTAAAATAAAATATTTATACTCATCCTTCATCGGTCCTTACTACTACCTTTTTTCTTTATGTACACACACTAGATCGGTTGCCACACCCAACAAGCACCCAATGCCTTATCTTCAATAACACACACATACACACAGTGTACATCACAAGACATACATACACGTACAACATACAACATCATACAATACATACACCCACACTGGCATACGACACATGCACCTACACCCAGTGTACTATAGAACACAATACATATGCCTACACCGACATGCAACACATAAACCTAGACCCGATGTACAACACAACACAATAGATATACATATACATATACATATACGTACACAGAGCACAACACAACGAATATACGTTGCGATACCATGACTACACTATGCACATACATAGTACCACATGCCCTCAGCACAACATCTACAACGTGTACACAATAGCACATGTATACTAGTACCATATGCACAACATGTAGACAGTACCACCTATACACAACACTACCTGCACAACGTGTGTACAACACCACATCTACACGACACCACTTGCACAATGTGTTCACAACGCCAAATGTACACCACGCCACCTGTACAATGTGTACACAACACTACATGCACGACATGTACATGACACCACATGTACACAGCATCACATGCACGACATGTACACGACACCACATGCACATAGAACCACATTTACTACATGTACACAACACCACATGCATACAACACCATATGTACAATCATGCACACAACACCAAATGTACATAGCACCACATGTACATCATGCACACAACACGATATGTACATAGCATTGCATATTCAACATGAACATAGCACCATATGTACACAACACCACATATCCAACATGTGGACAACACCAAATGCACACAACATCGCACATCCAACATGCACATAGTACGATATGTACACAACACCTCATATCTCATGTACAAGACACCTCATGTCTCACATGTACATAACACCATCTATACCTAGCACTGAATATGTAATATACACAACACACCATATATACAATAGGCATACAACATCATATGTACACAATAATACATATGTGATATTACACATCACCATAGGTACAATCATTGAATATAAAACATGCACAACATATACACAACAATAGCACTACACATCCATAGACCACACACTGACCCCACAAAACAACCCTGCTTCTCCATACTTATCTTAGCATGCCGCAAATCACACTACTTTCACTTCGTTAATGTACCCCTCAGCATTACCTACCATAACATAAACATATGCATAGTACAAACATATAATATCAATTCAAGTCCACATGATACTAAACTCACAGATCTGTCAGGGTCACTCTTCCCACTTGATTCCTCATAAGACCATGAACCTCTTCATGCCATTCACCTGCATAAGAAATCATTCCTCCACAAGAATGACCCTTGAAAACTTTGTCATACAGTGACATAGATACATAGATACATACATATATAAAATCATTAACTTAGAAAAATCGTGATCTTGTTAAACAACGACATACATAGACATGTATAAACATATAAACATTAGCATTAAACAATCATGATCCATGACGACCCTGTCAGACACGACATACACACATACATGTATACATATATAAACATCAACATAACCATGATCACAACACGATTTCTAGATATCCTAGTGTATAGGTTAAGATAACTTCCTTTATTCGTGTACAACATGCACAACATTGAGAACAACAATTCCTAACATAACCAAGGCATCTAACATCTTAGATCCATTTTCTTTACCTTTTTTGTTGCCTTTCTCATGTCTATACTGCCACCGCCCATTTACCACAATGGACCCAACTAATCCAACAGACTGTCATATTCTTACCTTCCGATATGCTTACTCATGCGCTGAGCTTCATTCGGGCCTTACATTACCTATTGGGTGTGAAATTTTCAATTTGAAATACTACTGCAGTGGTTGATTTATTTCGCCTACTTATTTATGATAATTTATTCATAGATGCTTTAGTAAATATTGAAATAAATACAGTTGTAGTATTAACTTTAATCAAAAGCATAAGAACAATTATAACACATATAACACAATAGAAACAACCACATGAACACAGTTATTTTTGGAAAATTGTCCCCAGGAAAACCCAATGTGGGAAAACCAGTGCAACAGATGAGGGTTTATATTGTTCTTCAACATTGAAAGTTATTTTACAGATAATATGACAAGCAGATCATTTAACATACACCTGAGATGAATTTCCCGAGCACTCTGGAAAATTTCTAACACACAATAGGCAGTCCTCCTCCCTCTACGTCACTCTACGTGGCCCCTCTGTGCAGTCATTGCGCTGGACTGCATCACTCTGCATGGAGGGCCAGTGTTGCCTCCTCTTTATCCTCCTTCTGCCTTCTTCTGTAACTGCTGACTTCTCCCTCCTCCTTTTGTCTCTGCAACCTAGCCGCTATTGAAAAGTGTAACTAGGTTGGTCTTCGTGTTGACTATTTAATTATGTATTTATGAAAATAAGAAGACAAGATAATAAAAATGTATTTTTTTGCACTTGCTTCATGGGTTTTATGAGCAAGATTTTATTATATAGATTAATAGACTTATTCTTGATGTTTATTAGGTTTGTGTCTTCTAGGTATAAAATGTAATTAAGTGTCATGTTCTTAAAGGATCTAGTCTAGTAATATATGCTCCAAGACCTTGTGGAAGAAGGACACCTAACAACCCTCAATCTATGTTGGAAGACTAGCTCTACACACAAGAAGAAGGCAACTACATCAACACTGGAATTGAGTCATACATGTCGCCCTAAAGCACAACAAGGAATTCGGCCCCATAGATTAATGTATGGTTGGCTTAGGGGCTAGAACAGTGCCCTATAAATACACCTGTTCTATGGCCATTTGGAGGATACAAGTGCGGATCAATCTCAGGAAGATTTGCGGATCAAATCTCAAGAACATTGCGGATCAATCTGAGTCAAAAACCATGGATGTATATGAACCTACAACGGACCTTGTTACACAGTAATTTGTCACCATCCCTACCATTCCCCATCCTGCACATTGGAGGGCTCATTCTGTGACCTGTAAGCAGTATCATGCCTTGAAACCACTATCATTGCATTCCTCTAAACATGAGCTTCAATTGCCCTGAAGACGTCTCGTTGCAAAAATCCTTAAAAACACCCCTTTTTGCATTGGCATGGGCAACCAGTTCACCACCCGCGCCAATGGGGAAAATCCTACAAAGAGGCCGCGCCAATTGGCGCTCTGTCCCAGAGTTGCAGTCGCGCCAGCCAATTTAAGGAGTGTTTTTTAAAAAAAATGGTGGAAGTTTCGTCCCAACAGATTCACAAACTGGTACCTATCTTGAGTTGGGTGGTTTGGCTCCGGGAATTCCATGAAAGGGAAGTGGTTTGCCACCTCTCATGGAAGCTTCCTTGAGGATAGGGCCAATCCCACAATTATAGGGATCCCAACTCCCCTTCCTCCATCTGTAAAAGCTTGCTCATTCTCCATTGCAAGCTAGTCTTGAAGTTCCCAAGTCTTGAATCTCCAAGTTTCCATATCCCAAGAAGCTATCATAGCCTTATGCTACAAGAGCCCTCATTCTTCCCTTAAGGCCAAATCCAAGCAAGGAGACTATCATCGAGAGATTCCAAGAGAGGCTTGTCCCATCCTTGGCAGGCTTTGCGAGACGTGTTCTACTGGCGACCCCTCCGAAGGAGACCTCAGCGTCAGAACATTGGTTGTACTCTCCTTTGATTGTTTATTAATGAATGACTACTGGTTATGGTTCCACTCTAGTTTTCATTTATGATGATGATGAGTTATGTCCTTTCTGACTGACATATAGTTGCGTATTCTGGATTTTATGCTTTTATTCGTGTTGTTTCTTGCATGTGCAGGTGTCCATTCACGGAGATCGTGAGGATCGTGATCTGCTGGGGCTAAGGAACGAGAGCGCCACCTCTTCCACGAAGCATAGCGTTGGACTCCAGGTAGGCCTTCATCGTTGGTCTGTTTATTCGCAATTAGGAACTTGCGCTGTAGCATTTGATGATTGTTGCTAGACCCGGTCTGGGCTAGTATGGATCGCCTCTGTCCGCAGAGGGGATTTACCTCTTCAACAATTTGGTGACTCAATTGGGGATCGTATAGTTTGTTGTTGTTTGTTTTATGGGATATAGACGGAGCCTGAAGCCAGCCAGATAGCCTTCGAAATGCTTTTGCTCTGCAATTGCAAAGTAGATCACAGTTGCTTCAGTCAATCTCCGGTTTAGTTCATAAACTGAACACTTGGAGCATTGTCTTGCCTTTTCGGTTGTTTCTCGATTCTGCTTGCTTGGTCAGCCTTTTGGGCTGGGTTCTTTTTTTGTTTTTGCTTCTTGGTTTGCTTGGTTATCACTGGTCCACTTGTTGGCTTGTTTTTTTAATTTTTGGCTGAGAAACTTGGCTGGCGCACTTTACAGCGTGACAGTCGCGCCCATTGGCGCAGGTTGCGTGTGTATCACCCGCACCAATTCAGTTTTGGCGCTAGTTTTAGCCTCACAGTCGCACCAATCTTGTGAGGTACTAGGGTTTGCTCAGTTCTGAGCCTCCTGAGCCTGATCTGTGTGTTTGGTCTTGTTTATCTCGCTTTGAGCCTAGATTACATGGTTCATTTGAGTCTTTGGGTCTTGGAGATTCTACTTGAAGTGGTGGGTCTGGTCTTGGTTGGGAGGAATTCTTTGTTTTTTTCATTTTCAGGCGTTGGCGCTTGTTGTCAGTTAGAAACCCGCGCCAATTAGCCATTGGCGCTAGTTGTCGGTGGGCAAGTCGCGGCAGTTGACGCTAGTTGTCAATGGACAAGTCATGCCAATTTCAGGGTGTATGAAAATTGAGATTTTTTCCCTAAATCCTTCACCAGTGTGTCTTTCCCTTCCTATATTTTCACTCTATGAGCATAGATTACATTGCTCATTGTTTGAAATGTCTTCTCTCCATGATTGCTTGATGTAAAAGGGAATGAATGCCTTGTTTTGATCTCATGCTTTGGAAGTCCTCTTTGTGTTTGACCTCATATTTCTTGTCAACTTTTGATGAATTTTGTTACAAAGTGTTTTGAAACAACGATTGCATTCTTAGTGTTTATTTGCATCCCTTTTGCTTTCATCCTTCATTAAGAAGATTTGCGTTCTTTTAGTTTTCGTCTCATAGTTTTCTTTTCGTTAAAATGCATTAGATCACATTGCATTGAAAAGTATTTTTGAGATTTATCATTGAACTTATATCACATTGTTTGATGATTGAAAGCTAAAAATCGCATCGAGTGCATTCTCTTTCATTAAAAGCATGCATTAAGTAGATTCTCATTTCATCGAAAAATGCATTGAGTGCATTCTTATCATTTGAAAAATAAAAGGGAAATTGTGCATAGATTACAATTGCATAGTTTTCGAAAAGAGGATTTTGCATAGATTACATTGCATTATTCGCATCATTGAATGTTTGAAATTACTTTCGGATAGTGAAAGTCATCTAGTTTGGAAAAATTTCATCTACAGTGTTGTTGTTTGTTGCATCATTGTTTGAAGCTCTTCCCTTAACTAGATAGCATTCATCGAATTGAAAAGATTTCTTTTCTCATATAGCTGCATATAGGAGATTGTCATATGACAATCGCTAGGGCCTTGAAACTGAAACGTAATTGAAGATAAACTTTAAAATTTACTCAATTTACAGTAAGGCAGCATTGAAACATTAACGCAACATTTAGAGGTTTAGGCTAGAGAAGTGTTCTGGCGTCTTTAAACCTAGTAGCTGTCGTTCGCCTCTTGGCTTTAGACAGCACTAGTACGGACTTATGCTCCCCGTACCGTTGCGTATATAAAGGGAGACCCCACTAGGTTTCAATCCTTTATCCATAGGAAGTTGAGTCTGCCGCCCTATACCCGTGATACACCGGACACAGCATTTGGGGAGATTACTTGCACGTACGTTAAGTCCTTGGTTGATTTCTCTTTCATTTTGAAACCAAGGTGTATATTGCAGTTCACGGTTATTTGGTACACCCTTTGCCTAGATTACCTGAGTAGTCATTTGATCTTTTCTGACTTTTTAAATTTAAAAGGATCACCAAGCGCTTGTCCTTTCACGCTTGCTTCAAATCTGAAAGAGATAGAGTCACCTTTTATCCGTTTCTCAACTCTTAAAACATCAAACGGTGAAGTTGCTAAGTTTCAATGTGGTAAAAAATTAATCACCCACGATCACACTCCCTGTTAGATTTTGCTTCTTGGCCGTTTGATTGTGTGCCTTGGTTTTTGGCCCATGTGCGGTTTTGAGTTTTGATGGCAACTTTTCCAGAGTTTACCAACCAAGGAATCCCCTCCGATGGGAATCCTGGTCATTTCTCTCCTTTTGGGAATGTTGGTGCTCCTTACATGGCAACGTTGTCCCTTACTGGGTTAACTGTTGGGTTGCCCGTTTGGTTGTTCTCAACCTCTGTGGTTTCGAATGTCTCCACTACTGTTCAATCAGTTCCTTCGCCCGAACAACATCATGTTGATTCCAAGGTGGACCTCTCCCCTTCTTTGCCTGTTTTTGCGTCCTCCTCTTTTGCTTCGCCCGCCCGGTGAAAGTCTGGATTCGAGTAACCAGGTGGCTAAGAAGAAGAAAAAGAAGACAAAGAAGAAGAAGTCTGATAAGCGAGAGGCTAAAAGTGCAACTACTGCTTCTGAAACATCTCCTCGTGATAAACCTTCCAACCCTCCCCGGAAAGTCAAGTTCCCTTGCATGTTGTGCACGGGAGACCATCTTCTTCGAGACTGCCATGGCATTCCCAAGGTGCTCGAAGTATGGTCCAACGGTCCCCCACCGTTGCCTTTGACTTCAGGGAGTCAGGTTGGGGGCACATCTTTAGTTAAGGCTCCTAAGAATCAGGGTAAGATTACCAATCCCTGTAAGTTGTGTGAAGGGCACCATGCCATTCACCTTTGTCCTTATATGGATGAAGCCAAGTGGATTTTGGACAACTCAACTGTTTCTACACCACACCTTGCGGCTGGTTATAAACAACTCTCTTTGAGTCTTTCATCAGTTGATCCTACGATTGGTCAAGAGTCATCCTTGGTCGATCCTGCTCCCTCGGAAGTTCAAATTCACGAATCCGTCCCCGATCAACCATTGGTCTTAGGATCGGTTGAACTGGTCCCGTCTGTGGTGCACCAGCTCTTTTCCGTTGAGAGTAGACCTCACACTCCCCATGTTCTTCTAGTTTCTTCAGATTCTTCGGACTTGGAGAAAGATTCTCCTATCCCTGTACCTCAAGAAGTTGCTCCTCCGCCTCCTGTAGTCGAGGTCCAGGAGAATACTCCTCCTGCCTTTGAGATGGAAGTCACAGAGGATACTCCTTCTTCCGTAACATCAGGGGAAGACCTTCTCAGTTCGATGGTAGCCCCTCCGAGTAGTCTGGTCGCTTCCTTTGACTGGAGTCACTTTGCAGGATTCCGCCTTCCCTCTTATGTACCTTTCGAGATAACAGTACAAGCCTGTGGTCTGGTCCTACCCAACACCATTATAGATGATGTTAAACACCATGTTGAAGCACACACATGGTGTATGAAGAAGATGAGCACACACACAAGAGACTAAACACACAATGAAGGATAAGCGTGTAGCTTTCTTATTTTCCATTATACAAAGATGTACATTTATAGTACAATGGTGTGACTCTTGGTTTCATATTCCAAGGTCACTTGGACTCCATTGTGACTTTTCGCATTCCACACCTACCCATAGAGGATTAGGTGTTCCAACATCCCCCCTTAATTCGAAGGGGTATGTGTGAGTCCAAGAAAAGAGTTATAATACAAATCTGCAAAGTATGCATGGCAGCACTTGGCTGAATCAACTCTCTGAAATGTTGGAAAAAAAGAGGTGGTTTTAGGATGACCACAAACACTGGAATGCAATACTTGTTGCAGTTCCTGGAACTCTTCCAAAACTGGCAAGAAGCTGAAAGCTTCTGCTAGAGGAATTGTCCCTCATAAAAAAGGGAGACCTTCAACCTAAAAGAAGGGAGGTCTACTACCCGTGATGGTTTTAGGATTACCAACAACTCTGGAATGCTTGAAGCATTTCCTGGAACTCAACCAAAGCTGGCAAGAAGTTGAAGGCTTCTGCTAGAGGAAGTGTCCCTCATATATGAAAGGGAGACCTTCGACCTAAAAGAAGGGAGGTCTACTACCTGTGGTGGTTTTAGGTTGTCCACCAACCAAAGATGATGGTTTTAGGTTATCCACCAACCGAAGGCATGCTCATGGGCATCCGTGTCTCTGGCTACATCTCTGAATCTGGAATGAAGAATTGTGGCTCAAGCTCGCTTGAACTGCTGGCTACAACTCTGAACATGGAATGAGAGATTGTGGCTCAGGCTCGCTTGATCTGTCGTCGAAGTTTGTACATGACCACCATTTTCCCCCCTGTCAGGGACAAGGTGAGATGATGGCGAAAACTCAACTGCAAGTTTGCTCAATATCCGTGAACAAGTTCTGACATGTGTCGTAAACATCTTCTTGGCTGCTGATGCCCATTGCCAAGAAGCGATCCATCCAAGATGAATCTTGGTTCTTGCAGGAGGCTTGTTTCTAAAGCATCTGTGTGAAGAATGGGTGTGCCATCCACAGTGCTTGCATGGATGAAGATCAAAACAAGATCTTCAGCATGGCCAACTCTGCTCATAGTTGGTCCTGTTGAATTTCAACTGCTAGAAAGTGGAACAAGATCCTGAAATTCAGGTGAACCGTCATATAG
Organism: Pinus albicaulis; assembly: GCA_034641835.2. Taxonomy (NCBI): domain Eukaryota; kingdom Viridiplantae; phylum Streptophyta; class Pinopsida; order Pinales; family Pinaceae; genus Pinus; species Pinus albicaulis. The sequence goes on along the minus strand of CM076572.1, from coordinate 1,463,938,305 downwards.
GAATCGACACTCCGAAATATGATGGGCTTGGTGTGTCCTGAATATGAAAGGACACATCCTTGTCATATCCAAGACCCGCCGTGCTTGTTGTGGACAAGCTCTTCCTAAAGTCTCAAGGATGGGCTTGAGAATTTCAAAGCTTAATCGTCAGATTGATTTCCTTGGTAAAATCTGCTCTAGTACAAGGAACTGAATGTGAATAAACTAGAACATTATCTTCTTTCTTCTGATGAGAGTCCTTCTCAATCTTCTGAACAGAAACAAGTTCAGAATGGTGACTCTTTTGTTGAAGTTCGTCTTGCTGAAGCTGAGTTTCCAACTGCAAAAACTCAATATTTTCTTGTGCATCTTGTAAACAACTTTGAATATTACAAAGAGCATTCTTGCTCATTTTTACAATATCATCAACATTTAAATGAATGAGGTTATTCAACAACTCTAATGCCTCATTGATTTTAGCCATTTTCAACAACTTAGGCTCAAAATAAATGAAAGGGTGTTGGCACCCGTTTACAATGTGATGCAACAAGCAATACAAATGACTCAAAAGAATTTCCAACTATGGAAATCTCAAAGTACAAAATTTGATGATTGCAACTATGAGGAAGCAATACAATGTCAGTTCAATACAATATGTAGCAAAACACTTGTGCAAGAGGCCTTTAAGACAACTGAATTTTCTTCTTCAAGGAGCTGTTTGACACCAAAAACAACTCGTCTTCAAATGTCAATTTCTTCAAAAAATCTTTCTTATGCCACAAATCACACAATGTCAAATCTTCTCTTTTCACTATGTATTCAATCCATCTGCTCACATGTCATTTCTCTTCTTTTTCTCTGCTGTTCATGTCTTCTCTTTTTCCTCTCTCTCTCTGTTGTTGTTGTTTTTTTTTTTTTTTAATTAATTAAAAATGGGAGAGATTGTAATGGGAATGGGAGGGAATTTTATTTTAAAATGGGAAGGAAAATAATTAAAAAGTGGAGGGAGACTTTTTTTTTTTTTTTTTTAATATATATATATATATGGAGGAGGGTATTAATTATATGGTGGGGGGGTTTTAATTAAATTTTTTTTTAAATGAAATATGGGAAAATCGTAAGGGGGAACGAGTTTAAAAGGGATGGGAATTTTTAATGGGAGAAGAGGGGATATTAAATTAAAAAGGTCAGATTTAAAACAATTGTGGGGGTAGGTATTATATAGTGGGAAAAGAAATTAAAAAAGAGAACGTATAGTGGGAAGGCATATAGAGTTGGGGGAGCGTAGTCAGGTGGATGGGGAATTAATTAAAAAATTGTGAGGAGAGGGAATAAAAAGAAAAGGGATTAAAAAAAGTTTAAAAATCAAATTTGAAGAGTTGGGGAGGAGAGCCGATGGGATGGGTTTGAAAGTTGGTAGGGGCGTGTAAGGGGGAGCGGGTAGTGTAGGTGAGGGAGGGGAGCGCGTTATTTAAAATATGAAAAACGAATTTAAAAAAAGAGGCGGTTATTACAGGGAGGGCCGTGAGCTAGTGCGTTGGGGAGGTAGAGCGTTGAGAGTAAGGATGGCAGAGAGGGGGGTGCGTGAGGGCGTAGTTGGCTGGATAGGTAACGCAGAGTGAGAGAGCGTGTGAGGAGATGACGTTGTATGAGGAGCAGTGTTGTATGGAGCGAGTGAATGAGGTAGGCGCAGGCCGTGAGGGGGATAGGGTTGTGTGTTGAGGACAGACTGCAGAGTTGAGAGGGGAGCGTGGATGAGAGGGCCGAGAGGCCGATTGTTGCAGAGATTTTTATTTTATTTTATTTATTTTTAATTAAAACAGCAGAGAGCAGAGAGCAGAATTTTTTTTTCTTCTTGCAGGAATTTTACAAATGTACAACGATTTGTAATTTTTCAGCAGAATAAATTTCAGAAATTGCAGAGAAAATTTCGCTAGTAAACTCATAAATTTTTCCAATAGCTCAGCAACAGAAAATATTTTCCAGCAGTAGAAAAACTCAGAATTGCAGAAATTTTCAATGAGAAAACTCAGAAATCTTTTTAGGAAAAACCCAGAATTTTCCAGAAACCCAATATAAATAGTATCCAGCAGCTCTTCAAATTGCATATTTTAATAAGCAGAAATTGCAGAGAAAAATTAGAATGAAAACCTTTAGATGGGCAGTGCTGCTTTTCTTCAAAGCCAATGCCTGAATGTTGCTAATTTTCAAAGTAGATTTCTGAATGCTGCAGAAAATCTTTAACGAATGAATGCGGCAAAAAGGACTACTGCAGAAACTCTCTAAAATGCTGCAAAAACGCCAAGAATTTTTGCAGATATGCACAGGCCATAAACACAAATGGCTCACTCAATTTGGAGCAAGGCCAGCAATCGCCTGCTCTGATACCATGTTAAACACCATGTTAAGCACACACATGGTGTATGAGGAAAATAAACACACGCACAAGAGACTAAAAACACAATGAAGGATAAGCGTGTAGCTTTCTTATTTTCCATTATACAAAGATGTACATTTATAGTACAATGGTGTGACTCTTGGTTTCATATTCCAAGGTCACTTGGACTCCATTGTGACTTTTCGCATTCCACACCTACCCATAGAGGATAAGGTGTTCCAACAGATGAAGGCGCCTCTGTTAGTATTCTATCCTCGACTACCTGGCAAGCTTTCGGTTCGCCGCCGCTTGCGCCTGTTACGCAGAATCTGTTGACATTTAACAGAAGGACGAGTCAACCTTTAGGGATCCTTCCAAGGTTTCCTATTACTTTGGGAGGTAAAACCGTCCATATGGACGTGATGGTTGTTCCAGGCCCCTTGGATTTCAATCTGCTCTTGGGGCGCGATTACACCTATGCCATGGGAGCGCTTGTTTTCCACATGAAGGACAGATCGTGACCATTGATCAGCTTTCGTTCTTTGGTCCTAATGTGGCAGCTGGAACGCCATCATCCCTTCCTGGTTTTTATCCACCCGTTGTATCTGCCCCATCGCAGGTCAACTATGTGGCTACCTACCCCGTGCCTGTGCTCAGTGCTGATGCCATCGTGCATAGTGTGTTGGGGGCATTGGGTCCTGATTTCCAAGATGTTCTCCCATCCGGTGAAAAACTCTTGGAAACCGTGACTTCTTGTTCATTATGATGAAGTCTGTCGGAGCATGGTTCCTTTCTTGTGTCAAGCTCCTTAAAAAATGAAACAAGCTGCTCGGAGCATAGTTCTTTTCCTGTGTCAAGCTCCTTAAAAAATGAAATCAGGTCTGTCAGAGCATGGTTCTTTTCTTGTGTCAAGCTCCTTAAAAAATGAAACAAGGTGGTTGGAGCATAGCTCTTTTCCTGTGTCAAGCTCCTTAAAAAATGAAATCAGGTCTGTCGGAGCATGGTTCTTTTCCTGTGTCAAGCTCCTTAAAAAATGAAAATCAGGTCTGTCGGAGCATAGTTCATTTTCTTGTGTCAAGCTTCTTAAAAAATGAAACAAGGTGTTTCGAGGATAGTCCTTTTAATGTTTCAACCTCGTTAAAATAATGAAACACGTTCCCAATCAATTCGAGTCTTTGTTTAGATCTCGTACAATCCCAGTCGAGTCTTTCGATTGATCTCGTAACTTGAACCTTCACTCCATCTGCCTTTCATATGGGCTGAAGCTTGGGGGGCATGTACCTCGAATTGAGTCACCATGCTGGGGGCACGCTTACTATTTTCAAGCATAGTTTGTTTCCGTTTCAAGCTTGTGTAAAAATGAAACCGGTTTCAAGCATAGTTTATCTTTGTTTAAAGCTTGTGTAAAAATGAAACCAACTTCAAGCAGATTTTCCTGATTTCAAGCTTGTGTAAAAATTAAACCATGCCCATTTTACCTCTTGTGATTGCCATTTTATCAGCCTGTTTTTCCAGATGAGCTTTGGTTATCTCACTCCATCGTCACTATTTGCTTGGCCGATCATATGCCTTCACTTGATTGTTTTACCCATTCCTGAGGAACCGCTACGATGAGTGGTCTTGTTAGCTAGCCTCTTAACCTTTACTTGTTCTGAGCAGTTCCACCATTACCGAAACCAGTTGCTACCCTTTATACCACTCGTTCCTCCCGGCTGAGTCATCTTTCAACTCTTTTCTGACTCTCTAAACATGAAAAGATTGCCGAGTCCCTTGTCGTTTCGATCTCGTTAAAGTGGACACGAATCGACATCTACCCAGTATACGTTTACCCCTTTTTCGGGCTGGGATAGATTATTTACGAAAAAGGAATACCCTAGCCTATTGCGACTAGGAGGTTTTCTCAGATATTGTTTTCTACCTTTTTGGATCTGAGAAACTATTTACGAAAAGGGACCTTTGGAGTTTAATTTTCTGTTGTCTTTTCAAACTCTCTAAACATGAAAAGACGCCGAGTTCTTCCTTTTTCAGACTCATTAAAACCTGATGACATCGGATTCAGTCGAAATGACGCTACTTGAGTCGTTCCTTCCTGGGGCTCATAAAATGTACCAGGATGGGCTTATACAACGAGCATATGGTATCCTCTTCAAGCTCGTGTAAAAATAAAAAGGTACTCGCCAGAAATGGTGGGGAAATGGAACCATCATCATTGTCGTGTCGGCAGTATGTCGCTCTTGAACATGGCACTTGTCTGCATTCGTGTCGGGTTGGGGATATCTCATCTCGTTCTTCCACTTGCCTCCGTGGGTCTGGGTAATCCTTTTGACCTCTCTGCTTCTTTGCCTCGTCACCATGACCTCTGATCTGTTGATGTCAAATGCTGCCAAATCCACTATCGTGCCACCGATATGTTCAAGAGAAGTTGACCTCTACACAATATAAACCTCCCTTTGATTCTCATATGATCCTGATTCACAAAAACATTATGTTCCTCTGTCTCGCGTCAATGATGTGGGAAACACTATGGCCCACCTTCGATCAAGGTCACTTCCCGTCGACTTTAGCTCATTATCCGGGAAGATGGTCTAGAGACTCCCTTTTGGTACCTTGGAGCCTGCATGCCTCAATGGCAGGTTCTTCGCGTTCGACGTGAGGTTTTCATCATTGGCCTACGATCGAGTGATGCTACGGGTGTTCGACGCCAGCTCTTTGATTCACATGCTTTAGATTGTACCTATAGTACCTTGAGGGCCATTGTCATTATTGGTGGTACCTCTCGCGTCTATTAACAGCTCTCATCACTAGCTGGTAATCAGACGATGTTCTTGCATGTTCGACTTCAGCTCACTTATTCACATGCTTGGACTTGTACTTTGTTCGGGTCGAGATGGAGTGCAAGACCCTGGATTGTGTCTGTTGTAATCCAGGCTGCGATTTTGTGGATTATTATGCTTGTTTACATGACTCACTCACTGGATGGCTGCGACCATACCTGAGTCTATTTATCGATCCTTACTGGATGGCTGCGTCCATGCCTTGGATCTGCATTATTGTATACTCTGTTATGGATGGCTGCGCCCATAACACATACACATCATGTACTTGAGATATCAGTTGTACTTCTTCACGCAGGTTTTCCGACGGCAGAGTTTTCAGTTGGACACGTTCTCATAAAGCATTTTGCCCCTCTCTGTCTCTCGGGCCTCATGCTTTAGGGGGCATCTGTTACACGGTAATTTGTCACCGTCCCTACCATTCCCCGTCCTGCACATTGGAGGGCTCATTCTGTGACCTGTAAGCAGTATCATGCCTTGAAACCACTATCATTGCATTCCTCTAAACATGAGCTTCAATTGCCCTGAAGACATCTCCTTGCAAAAATCCATAAAAACACCCCTTTTTGCATTACCGCGGGCAGCCAGTTCACCACCTGTGCCAATGGGGAAAATCCTACAAAGAGGCCGCGCCAACTGGTGCTCTGTCCCAGAGTCGCAGTCGCGCTAGCCAATTTAAGGAGTGTTTTTAAAAAATAAATGGCAGAATTTTCTTCCCAACAGATTCACAAACTGGTACCTATCTTGAGTTGGGTGGTTTGGCTCTGGGAATTCCATGAAAGGGAAGTGGTTTGCCACCTCTCATGGAAGCTTCCTTGAGGATAGGGCCAATCCCACAATTATAGGGATCCCAACTCCCCTTCCTCCATCTATAAAAGCTTGCTCATTCTCCATTGCAAGCTAGTCTTGAAGTTCCCAAGTCTTGAATCTCCAAGTTTCCATATCCCAAGAAGCTATCATAGCCTTATGCTGCAAGAGCCCTCATTCTTCCCTTAAGGCCAAATCCATGCAAGGAGACTATCGTCGAGAGATTCTAAGAGAGGCTTGTCCCATCCTTGGCAGCCTTTGCGAGACGTGTTCTACTGGCGACCCCTCCGAAGGAGACCTCAACGTCAGAACATTGGTTGTACTCTCTTTTGATTGTTTATTAATGAATGACTACTGGTTATGGTTCCACTCTAGTTTTCATTTATGATGATGATGAGTTATGTCCTTTCTGACTGACATATAGTTGTGTATTCTGGATTTTATGCTTGTATTCGTGTTGTTTCTTGCATGTGCAGGTGTCCATTCATGGAGATCGTGAGGATCGTGATCTATTGGGGCTAAGGAACGGGAGCACCACCTCTTCCATGAATCATAGCGTTGGACTCCAGGTAGGCCTTCATCGTTGGTCTGTTTATTCACAATTAGGAACTTGCGTTGTAGCATTTGATGATTGTTGCTAGACCCGGTCTGGGCTAGTAGGGATCGCCTCTATCCGCAGAGGGGATTTACCTCTTCAACATACCTATCTCTAAATAAGTTTGTAGATATCTCCAAGAAGAAATTGCGGATAAAAATGGAGTATATAAGTGCAGACAGGACAGTGAATAAGAGCAATATATGAATACAGATAAGTGCAAGAAGGGCATCATATAAGAGCATCATATGAATGCGAATAAGTGGTGAAGGAAGCCGATCACATGGTGAAGCTGATTTGAAATAGAATTTGTTGAAGTTGAGATAATCATCACTAGGAGAAGAGGCAACAATAGTGAGGAAGGTAACAATTCAAGCAATTCAAATACAAGCATATGCAAGGTAAAGATCAAGGTCTCTAGTGCTGATGCATAACTAAGCAATTTGGTGAAGAGAAGATTCAAGGTTGAAGAAGCTGAATGAAGGTCTTGGAAGCACATCTAGGTCAAGGGTCTAAGTCTGGGTCATGGTACTTGTCATTTGAAGATCTATAAGAAGAATTCTTTGTGGGTTTTCCTCTCCAAGAGGGAGAGGTTTTGCCCTGGCTCTAGGAGCCTAACTTTTGTGTCTTGTACATTTTGATAATTGACTTGATGAAAGATTAACTAAACTGAAAGAAGAGAAGACACAAGTAGCACAAGTAAGTTCACAAGTAATTATCAAGAAGAGAATTTGTATTAACCTGCAGCCCTCCAAATTCTCAACATGGTATTAGAGCAAAGGTGTTGAACACAAGGGCTGCTTGTCAACAAAGACACTCAAAGAAGCGAAGATCAAAGTTTGGGTTGGAAAGTCAAATCATTTTTCAAGGAAGACTATCTAGCTACTTCAAGTGAGATCTCCTATCTCATTCAAAAGATCAACTCATTCAATAAAATAATCAAAGATTTGCACTCAAGACATTGTTTGAAGAGATCCTCAACTTCTGAAGATATTCTTTATAATCAAAGGTTCAAGTACACCAACATTGAAGAAAGGAAACTCTTGACTTCATTCTCAATCATCATCAAGGAAGCTGCAAGCCAATCCACTCAAGTAAGTATTCATGACCCTATCTGTCAAGATGCCTTATTGTAAAGAAAGCAACAAGCTGGTTGGGTCATCAAACTTTAGTGCATGGAAGAAAAGGACAGACTTGAATTTAATTGAAGACGAAGTAATGGACTATATCGAAGGATCTACTGTTCAACCCCCAAAAGAAGATGCTCCAGCCCATGGCAAGTATATGAAGGGAGAAATTAGAGCCTAGAGGATTCCCATAGAATCCATAAAAGACTCTCTCATTCCCTATGTATCAAAGCTAAAAACTGCAAAACAAATATATGAGAAATTGGTGGAGCTATTCTCTGTGAGTACTGTAGGAGAAGCAATCTCCGTGAGACAAGAATTATACAAGATGAAATTATCAAGGGAAGAAGGAATCACTCCATATTTTATGAGGATTTCTGAAATAAGAGATCAACTGCAGGAACTAGGAGAAGTAATGTCTGGCATTGAGATGACTAAAGTGGTGCTGAATGCTCTACCAGAGCAATGGCGAAACTTCACTTCTAGTCTATATGGGAAGAATGAAGCCACCCCATTCCATGATTTATGGTTGCTATGTAAAATAGAGGAAACAAGACTAAAGGCCAAAGTTGATACAGGACCAAGTGAAGAGAATCATGCCTTTGCAGCCTCATTCAGGAAGAAAGGAAGATTTAGAAAGTTTGGCCCTCAGAATAAAAGAAGAAATTTGGACAACGTACGATGCTTTGGATGTAATGAGCTTGGGCATTATAAAAGAGATTGTCCTAAATCTGGAAAGGACAAGAGGAAAAAGGAAGAAGCCCATGTCATTAATGAAAGAGAAGAACCTGATGCTAAAAGATCTAAGAAGGAGGAAGCGAGAGATCTATATTATGATTGAGATCATTTTTCTCTTTAAGTGATCTCTGATTGGTTGTAAAATTGTATGATAGAAAGCAATGTACATGAAGAAGCATCTCGATAGAAGCATGGAAGGAGCTCTCAGTGAAACAACTTTCGGAAAATCTCTATACTAAAGTAAAGAAGTCATTAGATCAAGGGTCATCATGAAGACAAAATTCTGGGATGTGATAACATATTAATGGAGCAGGCCAAAGGAATGAAGCTCTTCATTCTAGAGAAATTGCTACAGGATGACTCAAGGAATTAAATATGAGGTATGTAGACATATATATATATATATATATATATATATATATATATATATATATATATATATATATATATATATATACTATTAATCGGATGTCATGGAAGACATGTCATATGGTTGCAGGTAATAGACTTACATATTTAGAAGTATGATCTATGAAGAAGGATCTCTTGGAGCACTGACAAATGAAATCAACATAATATGTCCTCATGGAATATGAGGTGGTTGTATAAGAGCGAGAAACTGTAAAACTTGTAAGTTCCCGGGAATGAAAAATATGCAGAAAGGAAGAGATCATGAAATGAAACTATGTCAAGAGGCAGTTATAATCCGGAAGCCAAGAAGATGTGACTAAGAGATCTCTTGGGAAGATATGTAGACTCTAACAAAAGTCTGGTAAAGAAGAATACCCTTGGCAAAACATATCATTAGGAGATGTGTCAATCTAAATAAAGGATGTCGATGCCTACAGGAAGATGTCATGGTGAAAGATCATCATTGAAGGCTGCTAATCATGAGAAAGGATGTATGATCCTTGGATATTATTCGAAGGAAAGCAACATGGCATAAAGTGGACCAGATAAGGAATTTTGATGAATCACTTTCTGATAGCTGACATGAATCGTGGATGAAAGGGATGGATGATCTGTGCCTTATGAAGCTAAAAGTTGAAGATTCCTCAATATCAAAATCTATGACATCGAGGACATGAATTCTTCATGAGAAGCTGGGTGCCTCACCATTGCTGCTGGAGGTCCCTGGTTAAGAGGGAGCCAGGTGATAAGTTTCTTACTTGGAAGAAAACTTGGTAATTCCTACGAATGAGCTTAGGTACATTCATTGTATAGGAATGAGTACATTCCCTTGTGGAATAGTTCCTCCCTGGTTGAGAGGGAGAGATAGACACATCATTTTGGTCTTCACTTGGGAAGACAAAATGGAGGATTGGGTAATCATCTAGCATTCAATACTCTTTGAGAATGTGTCAGGGCATTCAAGATAAGAGTAGTCGGGGACTGATATTATTTGAGGGCTAGCTACCTAAGAGAATAATAGTCTAAGAAGTTCATACTTTGGGAATGCCCAGGTGGAGTATATACTTTGGAGAGAAAATGACGATGGTGTATATAAGTCATGTGTCTTGCCAACATTGTAGCCCATTGTATCATTGAGAGATAGGGTTGTTAGTCAAGGCCTTGCACTAGGACAATGCTAGTTGATATGATGTTATACAGATGCGATTACCAATCTGATTCTTCTTATGAGATTCTTCAGTTTGAAAGTAATCATGTACCTGTATGACTACCTCCCTAGTTAAGAGGGAGTGTTGAAAAGTGTAACTAGGTCAGTCTTCATGTTTACTATGTAATTATGTTTTTATGAAAAGAAGAAGACAAGATAATAAAAATGTATTTTGTTGCACTTGCTTCATGGGTTTCATGAGCAATATTTTATTAGATAGGTTAATAGACTTCTTCTTAATGTTTATTAGGCTTGTGTCTTCTAGGTATAAAATGTAATTAAGTGTCATGTTCTTAAAGGATTTAGTATAGCAATATATGCTCCAAGACCTTATGGAAGAAGGTCACCTAACAACCCTCAATCTATGTTGGAAGACCAACTCTACACACAAAAAGAAGGCAGCTACATAAACGCTGGAATTAACTCATACATGTCGGCCTAAAGCACAACAAGGAAGTCAGCCCCATAGTTGAATGTATGGTCGGCTTAGGGGTTGGAACAATGCCCTATAAATACACTTGTTCTGTGGCCATTTGGAGGATACAATTGCGGATCAATCTCATGAATATTTGCGGATCAATCTCAGGAAGATTTGCGGATCAAATCTCAGGAACATTGCGGATCAAATCTCAGGAACATTGCGGATCAATCTGAGTCAAAAAGTGCGGATGTATATGAACCTACAGCAGACCTATCTCTAAATAAGTTTGCGGATATCTCCAAGAATAATTGTAGATAAAAAGGGAGTATATAAGTGCAGATAGGACAGTGAATAAGAGTAGTATATGAATATGGATAAGTGCAGGAAGGGAAACATATAAGAGCAGCATATGAATGCGGATAAGTGCAGGGAGGGATAGACTGCAGATAAAAAACTAATTTGAAGATAGAATTTGTTGAAGTTGAGATAGTCATCACAAGGAGAAGAGGCAGCAATAGTGAGGAAGGTAAATCTTTGATTTACCTTCCTACAATTCAAGCAATTCAAATACAAGCATATGCAAGGTAAAGATCAAGGACTGATGCAAAACTAAGCTAATCGGTGAAAAGAAGAATCAAGGTTGAAGAAGATGGATCAAGGTCTTGGAAGCATATCTAGGTCAAAGGTCTGAGTTTGGGTCATGGTACTTGTCATTTGAAGATCCATAAGAAGAATTCATTGCAGGTTTTCCTCTCCGAGAGGGAGAGGTTTTTCCCTGGCTCTACGAGCCTAACTTTTGTGTCTTGTGCATTTTGATAATTAACTTGATGAAAGATTAACTAAACTGAAAGAAGATAAGACATAAGTAACACAAGTAAGTTCACAAGTAATTATCAAGAAGAGAATTTGTATTAATCACCAACCTTCCAAATTCTCAACAACCTCTACAACCTCACCCTCTCAAATCGAATTATCTTACTTCATAATCAATTTCCTTCAGGTACTGAGAATGTGCCTGACTTGCTTTCCAAATGACCCTAAAGCCTTCTCTTATAGTCTTCTCGTTGATGAATCAATGACCCATATTATATCCTTAATCAATGGCTCAGATTAAAAGATGACTTGATCTTCATTTTCTAGAAGATTCACACTACGCTTTATTAATACCCTTTAATTATTTAATTTCCCTAAGTTTAGACTTAGATAAAATAATTAATTATTTTAATAAACCATGATTCGAGTGGAATTTCCACAGCGTATTTCTGGGTTCTCTGGAATACTGATGTCTAAGCCTCTTCCCAAAATACGAGACTTGGAACACTTTCCATGCTACAAAATCAACAATCCCTCTTAGCGAGGAAAGTGTTTTAGCAAGGTACCAACTCTATCTGTTCTGACCTGAAGCATTCATTGTGCTGTTGATGCCTTGGCTAATGCCCCTCATCTCTGCTTTGCTTCCCTCTGTACTGCTGCCTGTGACATCACCTCTATCACTGCCTCATTCGTACTGCAGCTCCCTTTGAATATGAAGACCAACCATTCCTCTACTGGAAAGGGTTCTCGACCATCCCCATCTTTTCCCTAAAGTAAGTAAACTTAATCTTACCCAAAGCCTATGTGAGGATATCTGCCACCTGTTCTCCTGTAGGAATGTACTTCAAATGTATAGCTCCTCGTTGGACATAGTCTCTGATGAAGTGGCACCTAATGTCAATGTGCTTCGACTGGTCATGAAACACAGGATTCTTAGAGAGCTTGATGCAACTCTGATTATTACACACAGATTTTGGTCGGTTCCATCCTCTTCTTGAGCAAGTTCAAGAGTAGTTTACAAAGCCACATGGCCTTGCATGAAGCTGTGCTTCCTGCCATATATTTAGCCTCGGTTGAGCTTAGTGCCATGGATTTTTGTTTCCTACTGCACCAGGAAGTCATTCCTGATCTGAGACTGAAACAGTACCCACTGGTACTTTTGCGATCCATTGGGCTTCTAGCCCATTCTGCGTTAGTGAACCCACTCAAATGGATTTCATTGCCTTTGGTGTAATTCAACCCATACTCGATTGTCCCCTTCAAATATCTAAGAACATGTTTGGATGCTACCCAGTGAGCCCTCCTTGGTTATACCATCAACTGGATGAGGGTATTCACCGCATAACAAATGTCTGGTCTAGTGTTTACCATGTACATCAAATGATCATATGAGCTGCCTATACAAGGTAGGGTCAGCCTCATCATCCTTGGACGTGTTTATCTTCTTCCAATTTGTAATAATTGGTGTAGCCATGGGTCTATAGTCCTCCATCTGAAACCTCTTCAGGATATCTGTAGTATATCTTCCTTGCCCAAGGAAGATTTCTCCCTTCTGCTGGTAGACCTCCAAACCAAGAAAATAATGCATCTAACCCAGATCATTCATGTTGAATTCAGTAGCCAGATTCTCCTTGTAGTATTTGATGAGCTTAGATGATCCAATCAATAATAAATCATCTACATATAATACTAGAATTAGCGACTCATCCCCTACTCTCAATAATATAGGTTGGGATTTGTGTCACTCTTGACAAATCCCATCTTCTGTATGTAGCTATCAATTCGCCCATACCATGCTCTAGGGTCTTGCTTCAGTCTGTACAAGGCTTTCTTAAGCCTGCATACATGAGTCTTCTACTCATGTGTCTCAAAGCCCTCTGGCTATTCTATGTACACTTCCTCTTCTATCACCCCATTCAAGAACATTGTCCTAACATCCATCTAGTGAATCTCACATCCCATCTACGCTGAAAGAGAGATGACGGATCTGATTGAAGTGTATTGAGCTATAGGGGAAAAGGTTTCTTCAAAATCGATCCCTTCCTTTTGTGCATACCCCTTAGCCACAAATCTGGCTTTGAACTTCTGTATGCTACCATTTGCAACATACTTGATCTTCTAGATCCACCTTGATCCTACAATCGATCTGTTGTGTGGTCTGGGGACTACTTCCCACACATCGTTTGTCATGACGGAGTTGTACTCCTCCACCATGGCATCTACCCATACTTGATGTTGAGCTGCTTCCCGAAAACTAGACGGTTCTTCGACCTGGGCTACCAGTGCTTGGTACCTGTCCTGCATACCCTCTTCTGATATCTAGGGGCTCCAACAAATTCCTTGCATCCCTTAGAGTCTGTTGGAGCTCTATTCTGGTTCTTCCACTAGTGATGGGTGGATTTACCTGCTCTCCTGCTTGCTCTTCTTTGGAAGAACTTTCCTCAGAATCCTCGTGCAGTGGAGAGGCACTCGAGCCATCCTCTGTAGGTCATTGTGGTTGTACTAATGGATCATCCTCAGCTTGCGTATCTGTAGCCATTTCCCAGGATCTCCTGAAGGATCTCTCCTTCATGAATTTTACATCCTGCCTTACTACGATCTTCTTGTTTTCTGGAATATAGATGTGATATGCCTTCGCAGTTTCACTATATCCCACAAGATAACCCTTCTCTGAAGTCTGATCCAATTTCTTCCTCTTCTCATCGGGTACGTGGAAATACACTATACTACCAAATATCATAAAGTGGCTCACCTCAGGCTTGCTGCCAGTGAACACACTCTCAGGAGTCACTTTCCCCAATGCTCTATGAGGCACCCTGTTCTGCACATACATTGTTGTATTGCAGGCTTTTTCCCACTGAAATTTGGGCATGTCTTGATCATACAACATCACCCTTATAGCTTCCACAATGGTCCTGTTCTTTCTTTCTACAACTCCATTGTGCTTTGGATTGTATGGAGCTGGTCATTCTCTCTTGATGCCTTCCTTTGCACAGAAACTTGTGAAGTGTTTGTCAATATACTCTCCACCATTATTTGATCGCAACTTCTTGATCCTCTTTCCGGTTAAATTTTCCACTGAAGCCTTGAATTCTTTGAATCGCTCAAAGACTTCATCTTTGGTTTTCATAAAGTAGATCCATGTTTCTAGGAATGGTCATCAATAAAGGTAGCAAAGTACTTTGCACCACTGAGAGAAGTCATGGACATTGGTCCGTAGATGTCCGAGTGTATCAACTCCAATACACTCTTGGCCCTACTGCTGCTTCTTGGAAATGATGTCTTAGCATACTTCCCTAGTACGCACCCCCTGTAGACATCATCTTTCCTTGTGCTAAGTTCTGGAGCTCCCATGACAGTCTTCTTAAGGCAAGGATCCATGATGTAAATTCCCCATTCTTCTGTGCCATAATTCATTCAAGTCTCTTTCATCTGTACTGTCGATTAGTGCCATTAGGGACTTGAGCTATAGCTTATACAATTTATGACTCCTTACTCCAATTTGTGCCTTCCTTTTCTAGCTAGCATGTTTGACATAAACCTTAATTCCAATAAAGTATACATTGTAACCCTTATTCTAAATCTGAGACACCGAGAGTAAGTTCATCCTAATCCGGATACATGCAGTACGGTTGTGGCCTGAATCTTGTTACCAACTTCTTTATGAAATATTATGGTTCATCTTCCAACAGGGGTATACACTTGTCCTTGTTTCCCATCGTGACATGAAAACTCATCTACTCTTCTTGGTAGTTGGAGAAGCATTCTAGAACTCCCGTCATCTGAGCAGATTATCCACTGTCAATATACCAAAAGCATGGAGAGGTCATGCTTGACAAAAGCAAAATCCTCTTCTAGTCTAGATGCAAAAACTGAAATATCATGATCCCTTTGTTTCTCCATTTGTTCTGGAGGACTAGGTGAATCCTTCTAAGCTGCTACTGCATCTATGTAGGCTCTTGATTTCATTGCAGAACCCCCTTTTTTTTCTTTTACCTTTAGCTCTGATACCATGTGAAATTTTCAATCTGAAAATACTACTACAGTGATTGATTTATTTTGCCTACTTATTTATGATAAGTTATTCATGGATGCTTAAGTAAATATTGAAATAAATACAACTGCAGTATTCACTTTAATCAAAAGAAGAAGAACAATTATGACACAAATAACACAATAGAAACAACAACATGAACACAATTATTTTTGGACAATTGTCCCCAGAAAAACCCAATGTGGGAAAACCGGTGCAATAGACGAGGGTTTATATTATTCTTCAGCAGTGAAAGTTCTTTTACAGATAATATGAAGAGCAAATCATTTAGCATACACTTGAGATGAATTTCCCAAGCACTTTGGAAAATTTCTGACACATGGTAGGTAGTACTCCTCCCTCTGCATCATTCTCTGTGGCCCCTCTGTGAAGTCATTGCGCTGGACTGCGTCACTCTGCGTGGAGGGCCAATGCTGCTACTCAGCACTGCCTACTCTTCGTCTTCCTTCTACCTTCTTCTGTCACTGCTGACTTCTCCCCCCTCCTTATGTCTCTGCAACCCAACCTCTACAACGTCACCCTCTGAAATCGAATTCTCTTACTTCAATATCGATTTCCTTCGAGTACTGAGAGTGTGCCTGACTTGCTTTCCAAATGACCCTCAAGCCTTCTCTTATAGTCTTCTCGTTGATGGATCAACGACACATATTATATCCTTAATCAATGGATCAGATTAAAAGATGACTTGATATTCATTTTCTAGAAGATTCACACTGTGCTTTATTAATACCCTTTAACTATTTAATTTCCCTAAGTTTAGACTTAGGGATCACTTTAAAATAATTAATTATTTTAATCAAGCATGATCTGAGTGGAATTTCCACTAACAATTTTTGGGTTCTCTGGAATACTGATGTCCAAGCCTATTCCCAAAGTATGAGACTTGGAACACTTTCCAATGCTATAAAATCAACATTGGGTACACACAACTCACCCCGAGCTCCATTAACTTTTCTCTTTCCCGAACCAATTCCTAATACACTCAAAACATAAAAGGAAAGAACAAGAGCAAGCAAGAAGAAGACCATGAAACCCAAAAGCAATACGACACCACAACAAAGTGGCATGGCCATGCACTAGATGCAATCAAGACCGCAAATCAAGCACAAATAAATCACAAAAGACCAAAAGCACAAGACTAACAACAAACACCATGACTCAATCCCAATGGGTCTCTAGTGCTTCCAAAGGAAAACTCAACGTGATCCTTCTTCAAAAATTCATGGAAATCTCTTTGTTGGTCCTCTAATTTGCACCCTTTTTGACCATTTTTCCCTTTCCAAATCATAATCATTTACCCTGTTTTACCTATCTTATGCGCCCTCATCCTGCACTAGTGCAAGAACGATGACACATTTTGCATTAACTTCATATTTTACATATTTTAACTTAAATTAGCATTTATTAACTAATTATTATGTGATTTTCTACTTAGAATTACTTTTGTAACTCATTGTTACCTCCTATGTTATTTAATAGTTAATTTCTTAGCTTGACCGCTGATTTTTAGTGCAGAATAGGTCTCGCACCAAGGCCAGCACCGCGAATCTTGGCAACAAATCTAGATCTCTTTGTTTGCTGCCTAATTTTGTACCACCATATCTGAAGGCGGCCGAGTCCCAGTGATAACAGCAAGTCAATCTGGAGTAGTGGAGATCAAAATTAGGAGGAACGAACAGCTGTAGATAGCCACGACCTGTTTTGTTAGAACGTTTAATTTTGAAGGCCGAAAGCTTATTCTACAATCGGTTATGTAATTTGTTGTAACGATTTCTGCAATTGGCTATGTAATGGTTAAACGATCCTTTTGGCCTACGGCCAAAAGGATCTATATAAGGAGAAATGTAAATAGGACAAGATGTTCAATGTTTTGATAGAATTGAATTGATCAGAGAATAGAACCAGTGAGGCGGTAACAAGCCTGTCTTTTGTTATCGCCCAAATCTAGGCTGGATATGTAATCACACATGTATTTGCTTTGAAGATTTAATAAGAAGAGCTCCACCTTATGCTTCATGGATTTTATTTCTTCATGCTTAAACAATTGATGAATTGATTCAATACTAAGTAACATTTCCATTTGAAATGGAAACACACTGGTTGGCTAGAGCCCAGCCAACCCAGCATGTTCTCCCTCCTTTCTGTTCTTGCAATTTATGTCTGCTAAGTGTGATTTAATTTACAACATTTGAATTTCTGTTTGAGTGAAAGCAAATCTGTAGTGTGAAGTAGTTAAATTTCCTTTTCTGCATTTGAATTTAAATTTGCTTTCTCTGCCTGTTTCGAACAGGAGAAATTACCTGTGCCAGTGCACGTTGGTGTGCTATTTACTTTCTGCACGTTTGGTTTATTTTCTCTGCCTGGTGCAAGTAGGAGAACTGTTTATGCACTAGTGCTGAATAGTGTGATGCAGCAAGCCTCTTTAGTTTACTTCTAACAACTTTCTTACTTTCAATTACATTTTTTAAAAAGATTTTTTCCTTATTCTCTACAGATATTCATCTTTCTGATAAGCAATTTGGTTTCATAACACTTGCAGTAATTAATCATTGATTTCAAGGACTAAAAGTTAAAGTGTAAGAAGCTCAGATCAAGTATAAGAACCAGTTTCTTGGTACCAGATCTGAGTGCTATGGACTTGAGAAAGTTTAGGGCCCTTGCATGAAGAAAAGCATTTTTAGTACGAACATTACTTTACACCTTCTGCATAGATCGTTGTTCCTACACTAGTGCAAGATCGATTCTTGTGGGAAGGATATCTTTAAATGAGCAGGTTTGAAAGGGCCCATCTATTGAAGACTGCTAAGGTGTCTTTGCTAAAGAAAACACATTCTCAGTAGATGATCAATATCCCGCTAGAGTAATTGCCTTCTTTTTTATTTCCGAATCTCTCTTGCAAGTATATTTCTTCTTGTTCTAGCCTCAAATTGTTTTGATGGTTTGAGTTGCCTTCTTCTCTAAAGTTTGATTATGCAATTTTTCCTTTAAAAAGTAGGAGTTGATATTAGAAATATTCATACCATCTTTGGCATTGCATGTGCTTCGTCTCTAAGTTTACGAATCCCCCGGGTTGACAATTTAAGTGTTGAGGACTTAAGTGTAATTCCTGCACCCAACACTCTTTGCCATGCAATCCCTGCATCATACTGCCATAAACAAATAATTTTCAACGCATAACTAAATATAACAATATACTAGTTATCTTGCCTTGTCGTTCTAAGCACGCTGACCTGTAACTGAACACACATGTCAGCCATATGTACCATATATCAGGACAACATATCTATCAATCTGAAATCAACTTTTAACAAGACTAACGACCATGCCATAATCAAACAATAGTCAAAATAATAATACTACAACTATCACCTACTTATACTCAAGTACATATCATCCATCCCAACACATATGCATTAGTACAACTGTCTTAAAACAAGATCATTTCTTCATGCATTCTTATAAAAACATACTCATATCATGCTATTAGTCAAACATTCAAACAAACTATAAATGTACCATGTTAGATAATTCAACTAGACGACATAATGGACACCAAACACTCAACACCAGATAGATGACATAATCAAACAATCAAGCATCAACTACACAACATAATCAAACTCATACCTTAATGTATCTTAGGGAATGCTATCTTGTCCGCAAAATCAATCTAGGTTAGCACAATATAACTTAACACATCAAATCAAACCTAAAAAAGGTCATGATATCCATAATAGCAACTAACTAACACATTCACATCGTAAGATAATAATAATTTGTCATTCATCCATACAATCACACATGCACATCTAGTCTATACATAATATAATACACTATCATAATTAGGTCTACTCATGCCTGAATGTGATAACCCTAACCATCAAGTCACTAGCATGTAACAAAAACAGGTTATATATCATGCTCATTAACAACATGTAACCTAATCATCAAGCTAACTATCATACAACAACAACAAGTTAACCCATAACATGTTCATCAACAATGTATAAGTTATATAACATAAAACAACAATAGCGATGCATACCACCATAGGTTGCTATCATTCATGACTATCTCACACATGTACATATAACCACATGTTGAGGCCTCGAAAATTAGTGCAACAACATTGGGAAAAACCACCCGGTCAGGGACTTAAAAATCATCCCTTTTCTGTTTGGAATGGCGGCTCCAACTAGATTTGTGGGACCAGTTTCCCAATTTGATATAGTTGGTGTGAATGGATGATTTTATCTCTAAGTAGGACTTGATAGATGGAAAAATAGGCAAGCTTGCAATAAACAATAACCCCACACCCCCCCCCACACCCTCTCTCTCTCTCTCTCTCTCTCTCTCTCTATATATATATATATATATATATATATATATATATATATATATATATATATCCCAAGGTGAAACCTTTTCTCTGTGTGATCTACAAAATAATCTTTCAATGGATGCAAATAAAGATCATACATTCACTTAGAGATATGAAAAACATTTAAGATAGTTGATTTAATTAAGAAGTTAATTAAATCAATTTAATGAGCTTATATCGCAACTTTTACAAAATGCATGTATTGCATATATACAGAAATGATAACAACATAACACATTTAGAAGTGAATTGATGTCAAACTGTATTCGAACAAATATATAAGACAAAACATCATAAGATCAACGGACTGTTCCTCATTTGAAACTCAAATTAAACATATAAGATAAAAGTACCATATATATGTTATACTCTGCTCATATGAGAAATAACTCTTGGTCTAGCCTTTTCTATTCAGAAAACTTTAAGAGTACAGAAGTGCAACATTAGTAAAGTATTTTTTTTCAAAATTTCAAGACCCCTTCTTAAAAGACATGAAGGAGTTTAAATATAAAACTAATATGTCTTAAAATAGTCATTACAATAAAAATTGAGGATGTTTCAAACAACTCTCCTTAAAGTAAGTAAAATTAAAACAGAAATAGAAATTAAAGGGGTTATTTGTTGGAGGATTGTCCTATTGTCCCTTCTTCCATTTGATCCTTGAATTTAAGAATATTAAGCATAGGCTTAACCTCGGGAGGTTGGCCTGGCCTAATGCGTAGGTGTCCAGTAAAAACAAAATCAGATAATGGAGGTAGAATGTATGAGGAAAAATCTGTAAGGCAGTGAAGCATGAGCCATTGGTTGTGAGGATTCACTAGATATCTCCAATATTTTTCCCAACCCAGCTTTTCAATCTTCATAATATGCTCCTCTTTTACTTTTGACACTTCCTGCCATTGTCTTATCAAATATTTTACCAAAGGTAATGCACGAGGAGGAAATCTATCAATGAGATATGCTGTGATAAGGTTTTGGCTGACATTTTCCACAACGTTTGTGGCAATGTCTTTCGCTCTGCAAATTTCCCTTTATGTATTCTTTAATTGTATATTCCAATATGTGAACAATATCTCTTTCTTTGAGTCCTCAATTCTAGGAAGGTTTGCCTTTCGGCCATAAACATAGTCCCGAAGTAATAAATTGGGATACCTTCTCATCTATGTCATCGAATTTAATCCTCATATCAGCAATTCGATTCACAAGTGAATCGCTCTGTTCACATAATTCCAGGATGCTTGTTAATTTCTGACAAAAGATAACATGTTGTTGTGCCAATAAGGTGCTTAATTCTAAAGCTTTTTTCCTGAACTCATCAATCTTTGGGATATCTTTCATTTTCTCAATGGAGAGCTATAATTGATGAATTTGAGTATCTTTATAATTAATTTCAGTTTGATGTTGAATTTTCAGTTGGTGTAGGCTCTTTTGAAGCTGTGCGTTTTGTACCTGTAGCTGCTCACTAACACTTTGCTTTTTTGCTTGTAACTCTGATTCAAGTTGAATGATCTCTTCATATTTTAGTTTCATTAGTTGATGAATCTCTGATGCTTTGTCAATAGTTGCAGAAGCATAAGTTCCTGCAAACTGTGATAAGCGAGTTAGATCCTGTGAAGGATCTGACTCTGTGTCTTTCCAAACAATGTCCATTGACATATCTTCTCGAGTGAGTGTTACACAATATTTTTTCACTGTACCTGCAATTCCCATACCGCACATTGGAGGACCATTTCCGTGACTTCTTTGTATTTTCATGCCTGGAAAATAGTGTCATTACATCCCTTAGCATGAGAAGAAATGTTTCTCTATTGATTATTCCTGGAGCAGGATCTCAAAAACATATGATTTTGGGTCGGCACTGGTAGGCAGTTATGGCCTCGCACCCATACAGAAATTACTCGCGCCCATTGGGGCTCTGTCTCAGTGGCCTACCCGCGCTGAGATGTTTTCGGAAAGCTTTTTAAAATAGAAGTGAAGTTTCCATTCCCGACCACTTCACGAGTGGAGTCAACATGGGTTGTTTGACTGAATAACGTCGAGGACCTTCCTTTGGCTTCTTGTTTCCCACTTTTGAGAAACTCCCCGAAGGATAAGGTCTCCCTTCCACAATATGAGGGATCCCAAACCACCTCCTCCTCTCCTATAAATACATCTCTCTCACATAGGTGCAGCTAGCTGAAATGGTTGAATAGCTGACAATCCTTACTATAGCTGAATAGCTGGTGTGAGATAGAGCACAGAGAGAGACCCTTTGTCAAGAGAGAGCCTAGGCTTATTGCCTTGCCAATTCTAATTCCCTGAAGAATGCTTGAGACATGTTTGAATGGACCTGCTGAAGGAGGCTGCAACATTAAGGCTTATTTGGTTGTAAACTCTTTCTCTCTCCTTATTAATACATGACTGATGTTTCAGTTCTAGTTTTGCGTTTGATATGATTAATCTTGTGCAATACGTTTAGTTCTCCTTGACCAATTAAATAGTTATGAATGCAAGTATGTTTTCGTATGTTGCTACCGTTCTCTAATCCTTGTGTAGGTGCCTGAGTATTACCGCTGAAGGACCGTGACATGTCAAGACGAAGATTAGAAGAATACTGCCACAGCTATGATAACTGCGTTGGAATAAAGGTAGGACATATATCCCGACTTAGTTTCATTCATAAACTAGGAATCCAAAGATTAGCATGTCCTCGTGCTACTATACCCACCCTAAGGCTAGAGGGATCGCCTCTATCCGCAGAGAGGATTTACCTGAACAAAAAGTTGGCAACTTCGCTAGGGATCATTGTGTTTTTTCATCTCTCATTGTTTGTCTAGTGTTTTTCTTGTCGAGTCGACTTTGTTCGTTTCATCGTTTTTATACTTTGATTAATCTGTCTGACTATTTTCAGCCATCCTGTTCAGTTCCAGAGTGTCATATCTAACCTCTGCTTAGTGGTTTTTATTTTTTCCCATAGTTTTCTTACTTGGCGTCATTCTTCTTAAACAGACACGCCGATTGGCGCATGTTGCTTTTGTCATAGGTGTGCCAACCCCTGTTTAGTGCGGATTATAGCTAAACAGTCGCGTCGAATCCTATAGGATTGAGTTTTAGACTCTTTTCTAAGTTTTGTCAGTATTTCATGCCTCTGGATTGGATTTTTATCTTGCAATTGGTCCATCAAGACTATTTTCAGTCTCTTGTCTCGTCCTTCTCAGCTGTTTGTCCATCATCTTATCAGTGAAGTTTGTCACCCTAGGGTTTCTAGGTGCCTTGTGTCGCTTATCCGATTATCTCTTCACTGAGCCTTCTGAGTTGATTTCGAGTCAGTTTGGTCTGCGTTGTTTCAGTTCGTTGACTGGTTGTTTTAGTTTTTCTTTCGGTTCTTCGTGTCTTTGGTTTGTTGGGTGATCATGTTGCATTTCATTTAGCTTTCCATTCGTCACTTTGAGCATAGATTACATTGCTAATTGAATTGGTTCGAAAGCCCTTTTGTTTGAAAGAGTGCATATTTGTTTTTGAGTGTGATTGATGTTTGTATTGGATTGATCTATTCATTTTAGATCATTTTCATTCACATTGCTCAAAACTAGTGATCATTTTGCTTTTTAGTGTAACAATGAATTTTGCTTCTCATTCATCTAAAAAGAAAAAAAATTCATTCTTTCTTTTAGCTCGAAAATGGAAAATGTTCTTTTGCATTAGTAGCATTTAGTGAACAAGAAAAGAGCTTTTTGTTTTCTGCTTTGGTTGTCTTAGATGCATTAGGGAAAATTAGACTCTTATATTCAATTGATTGCTGCTTTGTTTTGAATTACTATCCCTCTCTTAGCTAGCATCCATTGAAATGGAATGATTTTCTTTTGCATGTAGTTGTGCATTAATATTCGAGATCACATTCGGTAAGGCCCTGAAATTGAAACATTAATTCAAGATCAACTTTAAAATGAATTCAATCAACCTAAGGAAGCATTGAAACATAACGCACATATTGTAGAGGTCTAGGCTAGTGACGTGTTCCGACGTCGTTAAATCTAGTAGCTATCGTTCACCATCTGGATTTATATAGCTCTACCACGGACTTGTGCTCCCCGTACCATTGCTTATATAAAGGGAGACCCTCATAGGTTGCAATCCTTTATCCATAGGAAGCAGAGTCTGCCACCTTATAACCGTGATACACTGAACACAACATTCGGGGAGACTGCCTGCACGTACGTCAAGTCCTTGGTCATTTCTCTTTCATTTGATCACCAAGGTGTATATTGCAGTTCACGGAAACTTGGTACACCCTCTTGCTTAGATTTCTTGAGTTGTTATTTTGATCTTTTCATGACTCTCTAAAAGTGAAAAGATCCTCGAGCACTTGTCCTTTCACGCTCGTTTCAACTTGAAAGTGACTAGAGTCATATTTTGTCTGTTTCTTGACTCTTAAAACATGAAACATCAGAGTTTTGTTTCAATGTCATAAAATTAACTGCCCACGATCACATGCCCGTTAAAGATATTTTCTTGGCTTGTTTTTTAGTAGTTCCTTTGTATTTGATCTTGAAGCCTCGAGTAGGATATCTCATTTCTTTCCTGTTTTGAGACACATTCACCGTGGTGAAACCACCAGTTTCTTCGTCCTCTTCATTACCCCCTAGTGGTGATCCTTCTCCTGAAGTTTCTTCGGAAGCATCTTGACCCACTAGGTTTGTCGATTTTTGGCAGTCTATTCTTCCAAGTATCTTACCTCTCACTACCTGGTGTCCTCTTGAGGAGCCATTTGATATCAATTGGAAACCTTGGGACACTTGTTCTGGTTTTGGGAATGTGCAAGACTTCCCTCCTCTTACTTCGGAACCATCTTTACTAGTTATTGCCTTACGCGGCACTACTCGTCGTCTTTTTGAAAATCAACTGGCTTCATCTGACATGGATTCTTCAAGTCCTGTTAGTAGTGAAGAGCTTTATGTTTCTACAGGAGATTATCAGCTCCCTCCGGAGAGCTTTCCTTATGTCTCAGATCAACCCTCTCAACCGGTATCCATCCTACGTGGTTATCGTACTTTGGGTCAGATCATTTTGAGAGTTCAATCGTTGTATCAGAACCCAATATGGTCCGATACACCTGCTCCCTCAGGAAGTTCAGCCGTCTCGGTATCAGAGGCATCGCCGTCGACTCCCATGACGTCGACGATTGTAACCTTTGTTCCTGTCCAACCCACTGTCTGTGTGGCTTCATCTGCACCGGTTGTTAGTACGACTTAGTCGTCATCAGGGTCTTTCGCTGTTTTTAGGTCCATTTTTATTAATCCTACGCTACCTTTTAGGTCTGTCATGAGTGGATCAGAACCTCACGTTATAGGATCTCAACCTGTTAGTAGTGTGCCTATGGTTTCTACTTCCATTCCTAGCGGTTATACATTCGATGAACATCTGTTGGCTATTTAGCCTCTCAGGGTCCTCAGAAGCAGAATTCCACCCTTTAGGGTTCTCAGCAGTTGCAAAATTCTGGTAATCGTCCACATGATTTTGACGTGTATGGTAATCCCATATATTTTCCTCCGATTGATCCTAATCAAACTGTTTACCAACCAAGACAAGCCTCTGGCCCACAAGGACAACCCTTTCAGGGACAACCTTTGGTCCAACAGGGATAACCCTCTGGTCCACAAGGACAACCTTATGGTCTGCAAGGAAAAACCTTTGGTCTAACAAGGACAACCCTACGGTCCTTCTGGTCAACCTTCTGTTCAATAGGGAGCGTCTCAGTTTCTTAGGGGGGGGAATCTATCCACCATAGGGACAACCTTTTGTGCAACAAAACTGGCCTTTTGTTTAGCAAGGCCAAAATTTTGTACAATAAGGACAACCCTACGGTCCTGCGCCGGGTCAACCTGGTTTTTAGGGGAAACCTGGCCCATCCCAACCATCAGGCCAACCTTTTCCACAAGGGCAACCTGGTGACTCACAGTATCCAGGCCAACCTGCTCCACAGGGACAACCTATCCAACCATAGTATCTAGGTCAACTTTCACCCCAGGGACAACCCACTCAGCCTCAAGGCGCTACTTACCTTCTTGAAGGTCAATCTCTGGTAGTATATAGTGCACCCCAAGGTTTCATTTATTTTCCTCAAGGTCAATCCCAAATGGTGTATAATACACCTCAAGGCAATGCTTACATTCCACAACAAAATCCATATGTTGCTCAGTAAGGACCTCAGTGGTATGCTAAAAATCAATATCCCGGCCCTCAACCCATGTATGGGAAAAACTATCAAGCTTATAACCCCTATGGACAGAATCCTTCGAGACAAAACATATGGGGGCATAATTTATCTCAACCTGGGTGGAATGCTAATACTGGTTTTATCAACAACCTGCAATGCCTTTCAATCCTCAATTACCTTTCCTTGCGATGTTGGAACTGCCTAATGTGTCAAATTTGACGAACGATCCAATCCTTCATAACACGTATTTGCCTCCAGTTCCAACCAAAATTCCTGGTGATTGTCCCAAGTTTGAGGGCAAGTCCGAAGAAGACCCCTAAGCGCATGTTATGACATATCATCTTTGGTGTTCCTCTAATTCTTGGGTTGACGATTCCATTCGACTCCATCTTTTCCAACGAACTCTTACTGGTGTCGCTGCCAAGTGGTACATCGAATTATCTTGCGGTGTCTTCCAAGATTTCAACTCTTTAGCCATGGCTTTTCTCACGCACTTTCAGTTATCGGTTCGATATGAAACTGGGACACACCTCCTCACATCCTTAAAACAAGATCGAGCTACTCATATCTCTGATCATATTCATGAATGGAGGCATCATTGTTGCTTGATCAAGTTCAATATTCTTGATCAGCTTCTAACTGATTGGCTCACTACCTCCTTCGTTGCTCTGATTGCTAAGGACATTGCTATGGGGACATGCGTTACTAAGGAAAAAGCCATCGCTCGTGCCCAGTACCTTGATCTTGTGTACTCTCCGTCCGGCACATTGTATGAACTCTTGCCTGATGCCCCTCGACATGGAACTTCCAAAGCACCGGTGACGCCATCCGTCGACGGTATCATCGGTTCCATGTCTCATACTTCTCAGAAGTCTTCTTCTTCAAATATTGTGAAGCAAATATCTTCTCCTTCCAATGATACTACTTCTCATCCGATTATGAATTCTTGCAAAACCGTGGAGGTGTGTTGGGTGTGGAGCCTGATTATCTTGTTTACTTTGTATCACAGCATTGGACCCCTGTACCTTAAAAGGGGCGGCAACGCCACCCGTAATTAGTCGCTGCCGTGGGGGGTCCAGGGGGGGCAGCAGCGCTTTTCGGAGCCCCCCCCCTTGGCGGGGGGTTTCAGGGGAAGTGCCCCCGAAGCTAAAAACAGATGTAAAATTGCCTTGTAAATGTATAGTAATTTCTAGTCAATCTAGGCCATTCATAGGCTGATGATCTGACGGTAGAAGTTATGTTTAGATTAGGGTTTTTTGACCTAGAAGGCAACCCCTCGCTTTTATGAGGGTATTGTATTGTGGCTGTGTATTGTGTGTGTATTCTCGGAGTGAGAAACAGAGAGGGAGACTGTGAGAGAGAATAGAGGATATTACAGTGGATCTGCTGTAGATTTTGTCTCTTCATTTTGCTGGATAATAGAAAGGAAGGACTGGCTGTTCGGGGTGGACGTAGCCCAAAATGGGTGAACCACGTATATCTGTGTCTCTCTGGTTTTATGTGTTTTGTGTGCTTGTATTTTCCGCATATTTTATGTGTTGCATTGCTCCATAATATAAAATTTTCTAACAACTGGTATCAGAGCCGAAGGTATATTTGGCTGATAAACTCGTAGGAAAGAAGGGTTTCCTGGTTCGAGTGAGAGCAATGGCGGAAGATGGTAAGTTTAGGGTCGAAAAATTTGATGGCCAAAACTTCCCGATGTGGAAGATGCAGATGGAAGATTATCTGTATCAGAAAGATCTATACCTACCATTGAGTGGAAAAACAAAGAAGCCGGCGGCCATGACAGACGTGGAATGGAACATTCTCGATAGAAAGGCACTCAGAACAGTACGGTTGTGCCTTGCGGCATCAGTCGCCTTCAATATTTCGAAGGAAACAACAACAAAGGGTTTGATGCAGACGTTGGTGAAACTATATGAGAAAGCCTCAGCCTCAAACAAGGTATTTCTTATGAAACATCTATTTAATATGAAGATGTCGGAAGGTGGATCTGTTGCAGACCATTTAAATGATTTCAATACAGTTACCAGTCAGTTAAGTTCTGTAGGGGTAAACTTTGATGATGAAGTTAGAGCTCTGTTATTCTTGTGCTCATTGCCGTAGAGTTAGAATGGTTTAGTAATGGCCATTAGTAATCGTCTCTCGATCTAGTACTTTAAAGTTTCATGATGTTTGCCTGCTATCCCAGCAGGAAATGCGACGTAAAAGATAAACAATCTCATCGTAATGCTTTGAGTGCAGAGTCTAGGGGAAGAAGAATGGAAAGAGGAAAGAGCTCGGGATATCGCAGTAAATCAAGGAAAGGCAGATCCAAGTCCAGATCGGGGATAGTGTGCCGGAATTGCGGAAAGAAAGGACACCTAAAGAAAGACTGTAGATCTCGGAAGGGAAAAGAAGGAGACACACAGCAAGAAAACAATCAAGAAGCAAATGTGACAGGTGATGTGTTACAAGATGCTTTGATTCTTTCTTTCGAAAATGTTACTGATTCTTGGGTTGTAGATTCAGGGGCTTCATTCCATGCCACACCCGATAAGAAATATTTTCATGACTATGTTCAAGGAGATTTTGGACAAGTTCGTTTGGGTGATGATAAACCTTGTAAAATTGTTGGAATGGGTAAAGTTCTTGTAAAACAAAAGAATGGAAACCAATGGCTACTAAAGGAGGTAAGGAATGTTCCAGATCTGAAGAAAAATCTGATTTCAACAGGGCAGTTAGGCAGTGAAGGTTGTGTGACAACTTTCACAGATAAAACTTGGAAGGTCACCAAAGGAGTGCTGGTAATAGAAAAAGGTGAAAAGGTTGGTACATTGTATTTATGCAATGGTATTTCTAACTCTGTTAATGCTTTAACTTCCAAAGGAGCAAATGCAGCATTATGGCATCATAGGCTCGGACACATGAGTGAGAAGGGGATGAAGATTCTTCACTCAAGAAATTTGTTGCCAGGTTTGAAGAATGTTGATTTGGATTTCTGTGAAAATTGCATTTATGGAAAACAAAAAAGAGTCAGATTTCTCAGAGTTGGGAAAGAAAAGAAGAGCGAAAAATTGGAGCTTGTGCATACAGATGTATGGGGACCTACTCAGGTATCATCTCTCGGTGGCTCTCGCTATTATGTTACGTTTATTGATGATGCAACTAGAAAAACTTGGATTTATTGTATTCAAAATAAATCTAATGTATTTGATACTTTCAAGAAATGGAAAGTTTTGGTTGAGATTGAGACAGGAAAGAAGTTGAAGTGTCTTAGATCAGATAATGGAGGTGAATATTGCAGCAAAGAGTTTGATAGGTACTGTTTAGAGCATGGAATTCATAGATAGAAGACAACTCGAAGAACACCACAAGAAAATGGTGTGTCAAAAAGGATGAACAGAATAATCATGGAGTGTGCAAGGTGCATGAGACTGCATGCGGGATTGCCTTTACAATTTTGGGCAGATGCTGTACATACTGCTGTTTATCTAATAAACAGAGGGCCTTCAAGTTCCTTAGATGGTGGTATTCCTAAAGAAGCATGGACAGGTAAAAAGGTAAACTACTCCTTTTTAAAGCCTTTTTGTTGTGAGGCCTTTGTCCATATTAATAAAAAAAATAGAACAAAGCTTGAGGCAAAATCAAAGAAATGTACCTTTATTGGATATGGTGTTAATGATTTTGGTTATCGCTTATATGATTATGAAAATCACAAAATCATTAGGAGCAGAGATGTAATATTCAATGAAAAGTTCTTGTATAAGAATCAGTTGCAAGAAAAGAAACAGGAAAAATAAAGCAAGGAATACACGGTTCTTGATGAGATAACTGAAAAAGTAAAGGTGCCTAAAAATAATAATAATCAACAACCACAGCAGCAGCAACCACCACAACAGCAACAGGCACCTCAAACACCTGAAAGTGGTGTTAGAAGATCTACCAGGATAAGTAGACCCCCTGAACAATACTCTCCTTCATTATATTATTTATTGTTGACTGATTCTGGTGAACCCGAATGTTATGAAGAAGCAATGCAGGTTGAAAGTAGGAAGAAGTGGGAGCTAGCCATGGATGAAGAGATGGACTCCTTAATGCATAACCAGACTTGGGACTTAGTCAGGTTGCTTGCAGGTAAAACTACATTGCAGAATAAATGGGTTTACAGGCTAAAGGAAGAAGATGGAGGAAAACAGAGGTACAAAGCTAGACTTGTGGTGAAGGGGTTTGCACATAAGAAAGGTATTGATTTTGATGAAATATTTTCTCCTGTTGTTAAGATGACTTCAATCAGAACTATCTTAAGTCTTGTAGCAGCGGAAGATTTACATCTTGAACAGTTAGATGTAAAGACAAAATTTCTCCATGGAGATTTGGAGGAAGAGATATACATGCAGCAACCAGAAGGATATGAGGTAAAAGAGAAAGAAAAATTGGTGTGCAGGTTAAAGAAGAGCTTGTATGGCTTAAAACAGGCTCCAAGGCAGTGGTATCTAAAATTTGACAAGTTTATGTCTGAACAAGGTTATACTAGATGTCACTCTGATCATTGTGTTTATCTAAAAAGGAAAAATGATGGCAGTTATATTATATTGTTATTGTATGTAGATGACATGCTTGTTGGAGGGTCTAACATGCAGGAAATAAATGTGCTCAAAAGAAAATTGGAAAATTCATTTGCAATGAAGGATTTGGGAGCTGCAAAACAAATCCTTGGTATGAGGATAACTAGAGACAAGAAAAATCGCAAATTAACACTGTCTCAGAATGAGTACATAGAGAAGGTGTTGAAAAGATTTAATATGCAGAATGCAAAACCAGTTAGTACACCTTTTGCTAGCCATTTCAAACTTAGTAAGGAGATGTGCCCCAAGACCCGAGAAGAAATGGACTATATGTCTAAAGTTCCATATGCATCAGTAGTTGGAAGCTTAATATATGCAATGGTTTGCACAAGGCCTGATATTGCACATGCAGTGGGAGTTGTAAGCAGGTACATGAATAATCCAGGAAAATAACATTGGATGGCAGTAAAATGGATTCTCAGATATTTGAGAGGTACCACAAACCAAACATTATGCTTTGGTGGTTCAAACATTGCTCTACAGGGATATGTTGATGCAGATATGGCAGGTGACAGAGATAACAGGAGGAGCACTACAGGATATGTATTTACTATAGGTGGAACAACTGTCAGTTGGGTTTCAAAAATCCAAAGTGTTGTTGCACTTTCAACAACAGAAGCAGAGTATGTTGCTGCTACAGAGGCTAGTAAAGAAATGATTTGGTTACGAAGGTTTATGGATGAATTGGGTAAGAAGCATGATATGGGCACACTATACAGTGATAGCCAAAGTGCTATTAATCTTGCAAAGAACTCAACATTTCATTCCAGGACTAAACACATACATCTCAAGTACCATTTCATACGGTCAGTATTGGAAGATGGAGAGTTGAAGTTGGAAAAGATACACACTAGCCAAAATCCTGCAGATATGCTAACAAAAGTTGTAACCAGGGAGAAACTGAGAATGTGCTTAGTTTCAATTGGTCTTCAAGGATGACGATGAAGATGAGGAATAGCCAGGTCCAAAGAGGAATCATTGTCCAGTAAATGAAGCAGCGGTGGAGTTGCTACAATCAGTCTCCAAGTGGGAGATTGTTGGGTGTGGAGCCCGATTATCTTGTTTACTTTGTATCACAGCATTGGACCCTTGCAACTTAAAAAGGGTGGCAACGCTGCCCGTTATTAATCACTTCCGTGGGGGGTCCAGGGGGGGCGACAGTGCTTTTCGGAGCCCCCCCCTGGCGGGGGGTTTCAGGGGCAGCGCCCCCGTAGCTAAAAACAGATGTAAAATTTCCTTGTAAAAGTATAGTAATTTCTAGTCAATATGGGCCGTTCATAGGCTGATGATCTGACGGTAGAAGTTATGTTTAGATTAGGGTTTTTTGCCCTAGAAGGCAACCTCTCGCTTTTATGAGGGTATTGTATTGCGCCTGTGTATTGTGTGTGTATTCTTGGAGCGAGAAATATAGAGGGAGACTATGAGAGAGAATAGAGGATATTACAAGGGATCTGCTATAGCTTTTATCTCTTCATTTTGCTGGATAATAAAAAGGAAGGACTGGCTGTTCGGGGTGGACGTAGCCCAAACTGGGTTAACCACTTATATCTGTGTCTCTTTGGTTTTATGTGTTTTGTGTGCTTGTATTTTCCGCATATTTTATGTGTTGCATTGCTCCATAATATATAATTTTCTAACAACGTGAATGTCGTCCAATCTAATCTGGCGGATAAAACTTCCAAGGGTAAAAACAAGGGTAAAGGTAAGGCCAAAGCCGATACCCTGAAACAAGATTCTCAGAAATCTTATGCTGATGATGGTTTGCAACGTAAACTGAAGTACCCTTGTTTGATTTGTGACGAAGAGCATTAGACCAAGGACTGTCCCTGAAGGTCCGAGGTGAGTTGTTTGCTCAAAGGCACCCAAGGCACTCCAGTTGTTCTTAAAGAACTATTTCCGTCATAGCAGACTCAGTTGGTAGAGCAACCTCAGTTCCTTTGCCCCATTTGGCTCTCAGGTTTTCATGATGAACGATTCTGCATCCGTCTGTATTGCTACCCGGTCGAAGGATCCTACCGAACCGCGTCAGGAAGCAGGGAAGGAAGTCGTTGATGGTCCTCCTCCCCCGCCTGCTTCTGGCCCTCTTCAGATTAAAAGGCCCAGTACTAAGCCCGTTGTATGACCACCTTCCAGAGGTGTACTTCGTAAGTCTTCCTAAAATCCTAACGCCCGTGATGCCCAACATTACAGTATTGTTGAGGATCTGTCTTAGGTGCCATTTGCTATGTCTGCATTGGAAGTCCTTCAGAGTTTTCCATCTCAATGGACGGCTTTATTATCTGCCATCAGTGGGGTTGATCCCGCTGATTCGAGCCTTATCACTTTTGCCTTGGATAATTTTGTCCCACGTCTCCCTCACCAGCTTGCACTGATCATTCAATTTTGGATTAATGGAAAGAATATCCATCGAGTGGTCATGGATGAGGGTGCATCTACGTGCGTCATGTCATCTTCTTGTTGGAAAGCCTTAGGTTCTCCAGCCCTCAATTCATCTCCCAATGCTCTAGAAGCATTTGATGGAAGGGAGTCTAAACCTCTTGGTGTTCTCGATAGTTTACCGATTACGTTAGAAGGGAAAATAGTTAACGTCGACGTTGAAGTAGTTGACGCTAAGCTCAATTATAATCTTCTCCTTGGTCGCAGTTGGACTCACACCATGCTGTGTGTTCCATCCACTCTCTTTCGTGTTCTTCGATTTCCACATGAAAGAAAGATCATCACTGTCGATCAGTTGTATTTTTTCAATTTTTCATCTTCCGAGAGAAATGTTCCATACATAGATCAAATTCCTATGCCTTATGAGAGCATTGGGCCGAGTCTTTTCAAAGATCGTGCCCTCATGGGTATTTTTCCTCTTCCTCCACCTAACACTGTTTAGGTTAACATGATCTCTAGGTCTTCTGATCTATGGATCATCCCTTCACCCGAGCAAATCGATTCATTTGGAGATTCGATGTCGTTAAGTCTGATTGAGATTGATTATTGTGAACTTATTTCAGCTTCGGATCCTCCGCCTCCTGATCATGCTCCTTTGAGTATGTCTCTTTACACTTATTCTCAATCCCCTTGGTTCTGCGATTTGGATTCACCTGATCCCTTAAATGAGATATTTCCCTCCGATGAGGCCATCGTGGAAATTATGTCTCTTGAGGATCCTCCTTGGGACGATATTCATCATCGTTCCTCGTTCATGCTTGACCTTGGCGCCATGTCTACTTGTCTCGAGAAGTTCGCTTCTCAAGTTCCTTCTCCTCCGCTTTAGACACCCATCCTGACCCATGAAGTCTTTGTGGAAGGTAACTTGAGCAACATCATACAGATGATGCCTATCAACATCTCCATCAAACTGGGGGTTGTCGAGAACATCCATATTGGGGTGACCTGTTCTCCTGATGAGATCAAGGTCTATACTAGTCTCTTCTATGAATTTTGTGACATTTTCGCGTGGTCTTACGAAGAAATGCCCGTCATCGACCCAAGTATAGTGGTGCATGAAATTCCTACCTATCCTGGAGTGAAGCCTATTCGCCAGCGCCTTCATCCTGTGCACCCTAGAAAGGCGGCTGCTATTAAGGGAGAGATTGAAAAACTTCTTAAAGATAGTTTTTTCTATCCGATTCCCTTGACATAATGGGTTTCCAATATTGTTCCTATGGATAAGAAGTAGGGTAATATTCGTGTCTGTGTTGATTACCGTGATATCAACCGTGCTTTCCCTAAGGATAATTATCCCGCTCCTTTTATTGACCAGATCATTGATGATTATGCTGGGAGTGAGATATTTTCCCTTATGGACGAGTTTTCTAGGTACAAGTATATTAATATTCTTTTGGACGATCAATACAAGACCGCCTTTTTTTGTCCTTGGTGTACTTTCGCTTATAAAAAGCTCCCTTTTGATCTTAAAAATGCTGGGGCTACATTTCAACATGCAATGTCATATGCTTTCCACGATATCAACCGCATTGTACAACCTTACCTGGATTACCTTTCGGCTCATTTAGCTAAGCATAAAGACCACCCTGATCATCTCCGTCAAATTTTTCTTCATTTTCGATGCTATAACATCCGACTTAATCCACATAAGTGCGTTTCTGCGTTTATTCCGGTAGACTCTTAGGGTTTATCATCTCTAAAGACGGGATACGTCTTGATCCACTCAAAGGTTAAGATATTGTTAATATCCCCTCTCCTTCCTCCTTACATTAGCTGTAGAGTCTGCAGGGGAAAGCTAACTTCCTGCACCATTTTATCCTGAACTATGTCGAAGTGGCCAAAGGATTTACGCGATTACTTAAGCAGGGCATCCCGTTCCTTTAGGATGAGATCGTCCAGAATCCTTCGATGCACTGAAGAAATTGTTGGTTAATGCTCCTCTTTTCCGTCCTCCCAATTACCATCGCGACCACTCTCTATATTTAGCTACCACGTTTAGCACTATTTCCATGGTTCTGGTGCAAGATGACGATGCTGGTGACAAGCATGTCATTTACTATTTGTCTCGTAATCTTATCGATACTAAGACTCGATATGCACATGTTAAGAAGTTGGCGTTGGCTGCTGTCCAAGCTATTCAACGTTTTCATCACTATATTATGTTGTGCACAGTGATTCTGATTTCTGATTGCAACCCTATGACTTACATAATGACTCGTCAATTGATGGGGGGAAAATACTCGAAGTGGACTTTTATCCTCCAAGAGTTCGATTTGGAGTTCACTACCGCCAAGTCGAAGAAGTCATTGGTCTTCTTTGATTTGATCTGCTTTCTCCCTTCTGATTCTGCTCCACCTCATTCCAAGGAACGCATTCTAAACGACACTTTTTCTGATTAGCACCCTCAATCCTTGGTACAGTGATATCATCGTATATCTTCAGACTTCCACCTTCCGATATGAGTTGACGAAGGATGCTCGTCGACGCATTCTCCATGATTCGCAACCTTATCGCATAGTCAGAGATACTCTTTACCACATCAAAGCTAATTCCGTTCTCCACCAGTGTTTGACTCTCAAGGAGGCTGAAAAGGTTCTGAATGATTACCACAGTGGCGCCTGTGGCGATCACATGTCTGGATACTCTACTACACAAAATATTCTTCGTGTTGGGTATTTCTGGCCCACCATCTTTAAAGACTGCATTGTTGCTATTTGTAAGTGCCACGATTTCCAAATTTATCAGCACAAGATGCGGGCAACACCCTCACATATTCATCCTGTCATTACCGTTGGTCCCTTTGCAAAGTGTGGCATCGATTTTATGACATGTAAGCCTCACTCGACCGGGTGGCATGCTTATATTATCATCGTCGTTGACTACTTCATGAAATGAGAGAAGCAATGCCTATACTTACATCTGACGATAGGACAACCGCACAATTTCTATTCAATCATGTCATTACTAGGTTTGGTGTCCCTTAAGCCATTTTTACCGATCATGGATCTCATTTTCGTCATTACATGATGGCTGAGATGACTTCTAAGTTGGGTTTGTTGGGAAAAATACTGAGAGGGGGGGGGGGGGGGGTGAATCAGTATTCAGAGTTTATAAAATAAATTCAACTTTTTCTTCGGGCAGATTTCCATACGTAGTTTTTATGAACTGAACTAGCATATGTACGTGGAAATGCAAAAGGAAACTAGCGTATAATGATTTAACTTTCCAGATTTAGAGAAATTCTCAGAAGCAGTCTTATAAACAGATTCAACAGTTATGTATAGGTTAAAAGTTATGAGCAGTAATCAACAAAATAAAGAATCACACACATGAACACCAATATTTAAGGTGGAAACCCAATTCGGGAGAAAACCACCGCTGCTGTCATCTTTGTCTTCAATCTTTATTATATAGAAAAAATTTTACAACATTGTACTGATGCAGACTCATACCAGTACGTAGGCTTCTACCTGCAGAAGGCTGCAACCTTCTCTCGTTTTCCAGCTGCAACTGGAAGGGAGCTCCAACCCCCTGATCTCGTTTACCAGCCTCTCCTGGAAGGGAGCTTCGACCCCCTGAAATCAATCACCAGCTTTTATTGACAGAAAGCTTCTTCTTTCATACTGAAGGCTTCAACCCTCAAACCTACTGCTGACCACGTTTCATCAATTTTCATACTGGATCCAACAGCTTCAACACAACCCCTTAACTTCAACAACCATACTTTGTTCAAGAAACTTCAATCGCAACAAAAACTTCAATCGCAACAAGTAAGACCACCAGAAGTATGAAAGACCACCAGACTTCTTCATTATCTTTAGCAGACTTGTGCATAATCTTCACCATTTCTTCTTCTGCAGATCATCTTAGAGATTCATCATTTCTAGATCTAGAGATCTTAAACCTTCATAATATCCATGGGTGCATCTTAGATTTAGATCTATCAATTAAGAACAAAGTTTATCCTTGCAGATATTCCTTAGAGGAATTTATTTATCAACAACCCTTACTCATGCACACGTTGTATTATGATCCTCTTCTCCTTATATAGTTTTAGCCTTTATCAGTGAAAACCACTCAACCGCTAATGGTATTCCTGGACGGGACAAAAATAGATAATCCAGCAGGGTCTACCCAAGCCCCAAACAACTTCTCATTGTTCTATTTTCTTGGTCTGGCAATTAGATAATTAATCTAAGGCTTTTTAATATCTCAAACTGAGATTGAGATATTAATCCAAATTTCTCCTTTTGTAATGATCTCCCCAAAAAAAACATGTTCTCTTAATAAAAAGCCACGTATTAAAAATCGAGCCAATCCAAATTGGAACCCCAACCTTCGTTCTTCCATATACACTAATGCATAATCTCACAACACGAATCGACCCAAAGGTAATCTTTATTTCCACCATATAATATTATAGCCAAGGTTAATAAACATTTACCAAGGTTCGGCGCTGGTCATAACTTTATTCACGCTTGTTAATAAACCTTTGACTCTGGGCCCCACGTATATGATCAACAGTCCAATCAAATTCCTGCGTCGTACTTTGGTTAACCTTTACGCATCTTTTTCATACGACCACCGTCCAATGGCTCCCCTCCAGATCGACGGTGCTCAATAATATCACGTGGCCTCCTTGGTCGATTGTTAATGTGTGATGGCGCACGGTGAAAGTGGTTTTGGAACTTTTCCCGACGCCATGTGTCGACTGTTCTATGGAATCGCTCCCGATTCTCAAATACCACTTTTGCTGCAAAGGTGGTGCGATAAAAACTGCTTCCAGCCTTAAACCACGTTCACTGTTCATCCACAAGGTTCCGCTCCTCTATTCCAGGTTCCTTCTGCGTACTTTTGCCAATTCGTTTCTCCGCGTCATCAGTTCATATAACCACAATACTGTTATACAGCTCCGATGAAATCCTTATGGACTATTCGACTCAGTTCTCTTACATTCAATAGGGACACCTTTCTTTGTATTGTCTAACACATGCGGAACGCACTATTAATTTGACCGATAGAGCTAATGTGCCCTGCACACACAGAACACGTCTGTGGATCACTCGCCCAACAGGACTTCACACAGAGTTTCAGGGCATTCCGTATGAGAATTGAAC
Source organism: Pinus albicaulis (assembly GCA_034641835.2). NCBI lineage: Eukaryota > Viridiplantae > Streptophyta > Pinopsida > Pinales > Pinaceae > Pinus > Pinus albicaulis. The sequence continues at coordinate 1,463,900,202 of CM076572.1, read as the reverse complement.
CAATCAATACCCAAATACTCTCGGTATTCTCCACCCATCAGAGTATCACCAGAACTCAATCATACACAGGATTTTCTTTATCCTCCATTAGGATGCACACATACACCGAACTTATACATGATTGAACTCATCCTTATTTACATCGATTCTCCATTAAATACAGAGCTTCATTCAATTTACATTCAGTCTTATATTCTGCTTGTATAGAACTGCTGAAGGTTTTCTAAGTTAGTCATTATCTGCATCCTTTGTTAGAGAGTTGCCATCAAGGACAATCAATTCAAGATAATAGGATACCAGAAATGCCAACAGGGTTTGTGTCACGACAGCTCAATGCCGTATTATCCTTAGGCCAATGGTCAGGTTGAAGCCATGAACAAAGTTCTCGCCACTATGCTTCAACGTACGAATGGGATGCACAAGTCAAACTGGCATCTCATGTTGTTTTCATCTCTCCGGGCTTACTAAACCTCAGTGAAGGATGCAGCCGAATTCACTTCATTCTAGCTTATCTATGGTTTGGAAGCTACCCTTCCGATTAAATGTGAAATTCCTTCTCTCAAGATAGCTGTTGAATTGCTGCCTAATAATTCACCAGAAGAAGAGCGTCTTCTATATTTAGAGAGGCTTGATGAAACTCGCCGCTTTGCTGCTGTTGTCATAGAAGCATAGAAAAAGCGGGTCAAAGCTCATTTTCACCAGTCGGTTTCCCCTCGTTCCTCTAAAGAAGGAGACCTCATCCTCCTGTACAACCAAGCTCACGATAAGATGGGGGTAGGTAAATTATAAACCATGTGGCATGGGTGTTAGTATGAATTCTTTGTCGAAGCGTACGAAAAAGAACCACTTTAGCTACGCATAACTAATAGCCCTAACAACAATAATGGCTGCAAAACATCTTCAGATTTGCAATTAGTAGTTAAAGTGCTGCAACAAACAGATCTATAAATGGAAAGATATTAAGCAGTGAAGTAAAGAGTTTGCTCCATGCATCCAACAGACAAGACAAGAACACGATTTTTGAATGAATATTTATATTACAGGGCACCTGGGAGGAAACAAGAAGGTGTATCCAGATCTCCTCAATGGGATGGGTTCTTTGTAGTCCTCAGCACTTCAGATCTAAGCTTTCTCTCTCTTGTAGATGTAGAAAACCCAATGTAGAAGGTAGAGCTCACATTGGAGAGCTGCAAAGAAAGTGCACTGTGATACCGACAATAGGCCTACCCAGCTCCCTGGTTAGTGGTCCCAACCTCAATTCATAAATGCATCCAATATTTCATGCCAAATCATCTCCCCAATCCGGCAATCACTCTCTGTTCTATTTTCTTGGTCTGGCACTTAGATAATTAATCAATTAATATAAGGCTTTTATTTTTAATATCTCAATCTGAGATTGAGATATTAATATAGTTTCCTCCTTTAGTAATGACCTCCCCAAGACATTAAAAAATGCTTCCTTAATAACAACCCACGTATAAAAAGGTGAACCAATCCAAATTGAAACCCCAACTTACGCTCTTCCATATACACTAATGCATACTCTCACAACACGACTCGACCCAAAGGTAATCTTTATCTCTGCCATATAATATTATAGCCAAAGTTAATAAACATTTACCAAGGTCAGGCGCTGGTCATAACTTTATTCATGCCTGTTAATAAACCTTTGACTCTGGCCCCACGTATATGATCAACAGTCCAATCAAATTCACGTGCCGTACTTTGGTTAACCTTCGCGCATCTTCCTCATACGACTGCCGTCTGATGGCTCCCCTCCAGATCGATGGCGCTCAACAATATCACGCAGCCTCCTTGGTCGATCGTTAACGTGCGATGGCGTGCAGTGATGGTGGTTTTGGAACTTCGCTCGACACCACGTGTCAACTGCTCTATGGAATCGCTCCCGATTCTCAAATACCACTTTCACTGCAAAGGTGGTGCAATAAAAACCGCTTCTAGCCTTAAACCGCGTTCACTTTTCATCGGCAAGGTTCTGCTCCTCTAATCCAGGTTTCGTCTGAGTACTTTCGCCAATTCGTTTCTCCACGTTATTAGTTCATATAACCACAATACTGTTATACAGCTCCGATGAAATCCTTATGGACTATTCGCCTCGGTTCTCTTGCATTCAACAGGGACACCCTTCTTTGTATTGTCTAACACATGCGGAACGCACTATTACTTTGACCGACAGAGCTAATGTGCCCTATACACACAGAACACGTCCGTGGCTCACTCTCCCTCTCCCAACAGGGCTTCACACAGAGTTTCAGGGCATTCCACATGAGAATTGAACCAATCAATACCCAAATACTCTCGGTATTCTCCACCCAAGGTTAAAATTCAGTGAATCATAATACATGACTCTTAACATTAACACAGGGATGGAGCACATTAACCGCATAGTCAAAACACTCTCGCGCATGCACAGGGAAAGAGTATCACCAGAACTCAAGCATACACAAGATTTCCTTTTTCTTCCATCAGGATGCATACATATGTTCACACAGAACTTATTCAAGCAAAGCGGATATACATTCACACACGATTTAACTCGACAATTTCACATACAAAACTAAATCACAATGCACATGACATACTGAACAAATTCTTTCTCATTTAATGAATTCTCTTACAAACTTCTATCTCAGCCAGGTCTTCAACTCTACGGCCTTCTTACTCACTATCTCGATCTGTGCAGCTCTTCGTAGGTACAGGCAGGTCTAAGTGCAGGTCCGTGCAGGTCTGTGCAGGTCTCTCGACTCTATCACAGAGGTTTATTTTTATACATATTGGAAATCAATCGATTCACTTCCTTGATGACTCTTGGACTCCTAAAGCTAGCCTAACTTCTGAAACTGACTATCTCTTGAACACTTATAACTCATTGGGCGATTACAATATTTTCTATTTCAAATTAATTAAATAACTCAACTATGAATATTTACATAGGGAAATAGAACATAGGGCCCCCCCCTTAGGTTTATTTATGTACAAAAAAGTGTCTTGGGCCTAATGCCCTTGCACTGAAGACGCTGGAACCAAAAACTACATGCTTATGTATAGACGGACAGACAACTTGGATGTGATTGGCTACTCAGATTCTGACTTTGCTGGATGTGTTGATTCATGCAAATCAACATCAGGATACATTTTTATGATGGCCGGTGGAGCTGTATCATGGAGGAGTGCCAAGCAGACCTTGATTGTCACTTCTACTATGGAAGCTGAGTTCGTCTCCTGTTTTGAGGCTACTTTAGATGGTGTATGGCTTAAGAATTTCATTTCTGGGCTTAGAATTATGGATTCTATCTCTAAGCCATTGAGAATATATTGCGACAATTCAACTGCTGTTTTTATGGCTAAGAACAACAAAAGTGGGAGTCGAAATAAACACATCGACATTAAGTATTTAGCTATAAGGGAATGTGTTAAAGAAAAGAAAGTGGTCATTGAGCACATTAGCACTGAGTTGATGATCGTTGATCCTTTGACTAAGGGCATGCCACCGTTTAAATTCAAGGATCATGTAATGAATATGGGACTTGGTTCCATTATGTAGTTTCTCATTGTATGAACAATGTTATTTTTAATGAAACTCTTAATTATTCTGATGTTTTTCTCATATTTATGTGCACCTTAATTTGATTTGAGAGAATTCATCTGTGTAGGACCAAGAATAAACATAGGGTTTATTCATTAAGAAATTGTTGCCACATAAATTTTAATAGAAATAAATACATAGTAATACATGGAAGATAATACTCGTCACTAGAGGACTTATCGCCATGATTCATGTATCTATTACTTAATACAGATTATTAATGGGTTTATAAGATGAGACATTAAGTTTGGAAGTATGGACCAAGTGGGAGAATGTTACGTTCCCTCTCCCAACGGCCAATTATTTCTGGAAATAAGAAATAACTACAGTTAATTATTTTTGGAAACCAACTGCAGTCATTTCCTTAATTTATGGAAACGAACTGTAGTCATTTCCTTAAATTACGGAAATCAATTGCAGTTAATTAATTTTCTTGTTGGAAGCCTCTAAAGTGGTCCATTACTCCCACTGCATTTCTCTACCATGATTTGTGGAACACTTGACACATAGCCAACAAAAGCTTGATGGAAGCTTGGCTATAAATACTTCTGTTTGGTCCCCAAGCACACTAACTCAATCCCCTTCAGATTTACACCATCAAGCTAGAGTGAGGAGAGCTTGGAAGTGCCTTCAGATTTTCTGTATCCTTTTCGTGTTTGCTGTGTGAGTTATGGTGTGAAACCCTGCAGATCGATCCAGTGTCGGAACAAGTTTTTGGTCTAGAAATCTTCTAGATTCTGTGAGTGATAAGACGAAATCGTGGGTACTTGTTGACTCCTGCTTGCGAGGATTCTTTTGGCTGCAAATTTGATGCAAAGAACGAGTTCCTCTGTAATTTCTTCGGCGGGTTTAAGGCTTCAAGAAACAACATTTCTGAGCAAAGATATATTTGCCAGCGATCAAAGATTCACTGTTTTCAGGCCTGAAGGATGAGATTTTGCTAGATTTGAGGAGGAAAAAGACGATTTTTGCAGACTTTTTCCGGTAAAATCATAATGTGAGTAGCATCAATGGCTGGAGATATGATTTATTGGGCATTAATTTTTATTTTTCGATTCTTTTAAAGTATTTTTTCCACATTAAGAATCGTTATTTAAGCTTATAAACAACCCATCCCGGCCATTTCTCTGTCTCTGTTGTCAAATTGATTTATTTCTACCATCATATACCGCAGATTGCCAAGTGGAGGTTTTAAACTCGGAGGTATCTCATCTCTACTTAATTCCTGTATTGCATCACAAAGACAAATCCACATCCATTTTAACAATTGAATTGAATAGCAAAAACACAGAAACTAAATAATAGTCATAACCTTGGAATCTATTTCTTACCAGAAGAAACAGGCCACTTAATCTCAGACACTCCAGATGAGGAAGCCCGTGAAGCAAGGTGATAAGAGGAACAACCATCTCCTTTTCCCTTTCAAGCAACAGACAAATCTTTGAAACTCCCCACTACCTCAACAAATCTCTTGTTAAAGAACGTAATCTCAACCACCTACTAGGTGTCGAAACCATCTGTCCAAGTGTCATAGGTAAGTTTGAGTGAGTCCAGTTTAGTCGAGTTTAACTCCAGTTATTTATTGTTGATGTTTCCAATGTAATCCATGTCATAGGTGAGTTTGAGTGAGTCTAGTTTAGTCAAGTTTAACTCCAGTTATTTATTGCTGATGTTTCCAATGTAATCCTATTTAACTAATTCGTAATATTGAGATGACCAATTCTCTGCTCCATTTTACTTCTTTATCCACGCCAAAGTCAAATCCATTTCCAATCCAATCACATTAATTTCGCCCTGAATTTCTAGTGCAACAACCCCAATTGAATGCTCGTGAAAAAACACCCCGTTCACCCTTAGATCATCTACCTCGCATACCTCAATGCTTCTAATTTTTGGACAGTTGACTGTTAAAACATCTATATCATCCCACACCAGTACAGTTAAAAGCAAAATGTTGGGAGCGGAGACGGTGGGCTTCTTCAGTCGTTATTTCAAGTTTTTGCAGAAGTGGGCAATGTGATGCAAACCAGGCTAAAGAATCATATGTCAATTGTATGTTTTTGAAGGTGCAAGTAATGAGATGGTTAAATCCAGAGGAGTGGATTGGAATATGGATGAGAATGAAAGTGTGAAGTGTGAGCGTAGTCAGATGAGCGCAAAAGAAAAGGACAGGAGGTGGAAATTCTTGTACCACGGAATGAGATTGACGTGCTGGACATTCTTGTCATACGCATACTGCGGCCATTTCCATACGCTTTCGGTGTTAAATTCCCATTTGTTATCAACTGGATGGGTGCGAGTGCGTATAATGTAGTTGAAAAGATGAAAGGCCTCTAGATCCAAGGAATGTGATTGTGTTGGAATTTTTGAATATTCCGAAACAACTGAGAGGAAAATAAAATTCCTAGCAAAAACACTACTTCATTAAATCGATGCATTATTACAAAATGAAGCTCTTCTTTAGAACTACTGTGTTCTGGATTAAAAAAAAAATTATTTGGTTGCTACAGCTTTAAAAACTTCGCTTCACTATCTCTCTGTTTCTTTTCTGCCTTCTGGCAAAAATTACACTACACAGTCAATAGAATGCTCTTCTTGGCATACTATTTTTCTGTTTTTTAATACCAAAGCCCGTTTCTTTACCCCGCTGAACTCTTTTGATTGGTTGGGGAGGGAAGTGACGTTAGCTTTCTCCAATGGGTTAATTTCCCCTTCTCAAGCTTGCTGTCGCAGGAATGGTGCTGGATGCAAATTTAATTAAAATCAAATATGGTTGGTGCAGTGTTTAGTGCGGTAGGTGCTGCGGATAAAAGAATGGGGTTGAGAGCTGGGTTGCCTGCTTATTAAACATGAAATTTGGTGGAGTGTAAATCAGAACTAAAATCTGCTGCCGCCTTCTGTCTTTCAGTGTTCTCATCAGCGTTTAATTTCTCTGTCCTTCTGCTCTGCGAGCAGTTGGAATTAATTTCCAACAAATTGCAGAATGGTGGAGATTGCATTCTCTGCCATGTTGATCGATAATGGATCTGGTGTGAAAAAGCCCAAGAGGAGAACGGGAGAGAATATGAGTTGGGGTATTTGCGTGTAGAGAAACCTCCATCGTTTCGAAAGAACGGAGCTTCTGACTGCCTCTCTGATTGGGACTTTGGAGAGGATGATGCCCATAATCTCATTTGGAAGTGAGGAAAATCTGTCTGAAGCTATTGGCATGGTGATGTTTGACAGTTACACAGATCTATTTCAAAAATCTCCAACAATGTTGTTAAACTCTTAACTCGGTATGTGGAATGAAAGGACTCGGAAGTGGAAGGGCGAGCTAATAGAGCCCAACACGAATGGTCGATTTTGAACGAGGTAAAGAGATTATGAATGTCCAGCAACGTGGGGAGAAGCCGTTTGATTTTCACGTGGCTTGGGAAGAAAGAATTTTAATAGACAGTTATATGTGTTTTATTTATGATGGTCAAACACTAGGAAATTAAGCTGGTCAATGGTAAAAGTTCAGAAAATTAGATTAAACAAGGGCAACTGGCGTTGCTGTAGTCCCTGCCGGCCTGCAATTTTTCTCCAGGTGCAAATGTAGGTATGTATGGGAGGGGAAAATATATGTTTATGCACCATCCTTTTGTTTCATGTTTTTGCGTTTTTCTGTGGAACCATCAGAATGGTTTTGTCCAGATTCTCTTCTGTGTTTCCCACTATCAGAATGGCTTGCACGGACCTTGCTGATCAGATTTGTTGCTGTGAAGATAATTCCTGGTTTCGAATTCTCGACCTGCCTTTTAATCTCTGCCTCTGTATGAGGCTGTGAGGATTACTTCCACGGAGAGGATGGCAAGGTAAATAGATGGAGAGGATGGCGAAATTCTCTCCATGGAAGGGCGATGGAATCGGGGGAAATCACAAGCCCCACGTCCAGTTTTCGAATTCTCACACCATGAAGTCCCACAGCGAGGGCTCTCACATTTTGGCGGAGGGATGGATAAGAGAGCGAGAGACCAATAAAGACCTAAACCAAAGCGATCTGTTGCATGGGTTCCATGACCACCAGTCCAAACTTTGCATAAAGTTAAAAAAGCCACCACCAGTCATCTAAAATTTTGCATAAAATTAGAAAAGCGCCAATTTGTAAGGGGAATTCAGACTTCGATAAAATTAAAAAAGCCAACTGGTCAGGCAAATTCCATAAAACTCAATTTGAATGTGAAAATTCTGAAATTCTGCAATCCCCAGGTGAATCCAGACTTTGGATAAAACTCAATTTGGATATGCAAATTCTAAAATTCTGCAGCCCTGCAATAAGACTGCAAAAATAAAACTACGAATAAAACCAAACATTTTACTAAAACCATGATTAAAAGCCCAACGCAAATAAATATCGATTCAGCGCTATTTTAAATAATTGATTAGATGAGACAAAATATTAATTTAATAATAAATTATGACATTTTGTTATAGAATTTAAAAATATAAATATAACAAGGGGGATAAAGCAAATATTGTAAAGTTGAAAGATTATTGTGGTGTATAAAATGTTTATATAAATTATTTTAAGTTTAATTTATTAAATATATATATATATATATATTTAGATTTATTTTAATTTTAGAGAAAATTAAGTTTTAAGTGAGATTAAGTGAGGGGTTAGATGTATTTTGGTTAGTATTGTAGCTTTTCATAATAAATTAGGATTCATTATAACTAATATCATGTAGATAAATATCTAACATTAAATTTATTCTTATTTTTAATAAATATAAAGGCAATTTAACATTATATTATATAACTTTTTACAACATCATGTTGTTATATTAGGCTCTACAATACATCTAAGCAAAATTAAAATTAAAAGTTAGATTTAATTTTTTTTTAATTATTCAATTTTATATTATTTATTAATTTCTTTAATATATATATATATATATATATATATATAAAATTATAATATGAAAATTGTATATGTGAGATTTTCTGGAGTTTATGGTTGGAATGTGACTAAAAAATTTGTTGTCAAATTTTGATTTGTGTTGTTTAAATTAGTTTTTTGAACACCCTCAAAAACTCTTGAGACACTTCCATTTTGAAGAGTTCACTCGTCAAACTTGTGGTTTCACCCATCAAATTTGTGATTTCAATGAATTTTTGTACGATTCTAGATAATTCACACATGAGTAGTTATGTCATTTTTGTTCTCTTAATTAAATTGATTAATTGAAAAAAAAATATGTTAACAAGTGTCATATGAAGTGTACTTTTGTTTTTTTGGCTCGTAGTATTGATAAGCCATGATATTAGCCCATGGTATTTAAAAAAAACCTATTTATAGTTTAAGAATATCTATGTTAAAATAAGGGTAAATCTCCATAATTAAGAATCTTGTTTCATGCTTTTTAGATGTATGTGTGTGTGTGTGTGTGTTTAACTTATATATTAATTATTTTTATAATTAACAAAAACAATAATAATAATTTTAAATAAAGTTAAAATTTAGCTACTTTTTATGTTTTTTCTAATTTAACAACATGGGATGTATTATGAAGTGTATGTTTTAATGTTTATTATAGATTGACACCTTACTACCTAAATATATTTAATAGCCATTTAATTTATATATTTGTGGTAATTTTCATCTATATGATGCAATGAATATATAGCATTTCCATTTACATAATTTTTTCATAAAGTTTGAAATTATATATTTATTTCTATTGAAAAGATTTTATATAGACATTTACAATTTTTTCAATATCAAATTGTAGTATATGTTGCCATTGTTTTCATTCATGAAAAAGGAGCATCAATGTATGCTTTATATGTTATGCGTGTAGAGAAGCTTGGTATGTTTGATATTATATTGAGGTTCACTAATTGTTGTTGATCAAAGGTGAAGGAGTTGACTAAGTATGTGTTTCCTATTTTTAGAGGCTACTTACTTATGTTTTGATGCTATGGCTATGTTGTGATATTGTGATGTTTTGATGTTAGTTGATATATGTTGCAAAGGAAAGACAAGTTTTTGTCAACGTAGTGAACAACATGTTAACCCCAAAATAACATGGTCTGCATAATAGGAGACTCGCATTATATTGTAAGCCACTAGAAAAAAGGGTGTGTTATAGTGATGTATATGTTGTGATTGCATATATTGCTATGATCATTTGTTTGAAGAGGTATTGTTAGGTCCCCATATCACTAGTATAGCCCCTTATTATTGTTAGTGTAAACCCCTTATTGTTATTATTGTACCCTTGTAACCCCCATTTTGTTATTATTGTGCCCTTAAATTATTATTGTTAGGTCACCTAGGATTACATTGTGGCCCACTAGGATTACATTATGGCCCCATGGACTCCTATATATAGAAAGGAGGTTTTGTAAATTGTATCATCCAAGAATTGTTCATTTATGTAATGTATTGGAGGTTTCCCTCTCGAAGTGGCTTATTTCTAAGGCGTTGATATCTTTTTTCTTCTATTTTTGGAGCTGGTTACACAACATTTGGTATCAGAGCTTTGGATTCTAGGGTTTCGCTGCTCCAAACAGGTCATCGTGGCATTTTCGCTATAACTTTGTTTCTACGAAGTTTCAGAAGCTGAAATTTTTAGGGTGCGAAGCTGAAATCCCGAGGAAGATTTTCTAAAAATTTCAGAGCTTGGTTCGCAATATTTTCGGAGATATCATCTGTGGAAGTTAGGCCTTTTTTCAAGCTCCTAAACAGGTCATCGTGGAATTTTCGCTATAAAAATTTTTCTACGAAGGTTCAGAATCTCAAATTTGTATGGTGAGAAGCAAAAATCCTGAGGAAATTTTTCAAAAAATTTCAGAGCTTGGTTCGCAATATTTTTGGAGATATGATCTATGGAAGGTAGTGCTTTTTCAGGCTCCTGAATTTCATCTCAAAGAGGTGATCGTGGGAAAAGTTCAATAACTCTCTCTCTGGAGATTTGATTGGAGTGCCGTCAAAAGTGGTCGCAAGTACACGGCCTGTAGTTTCTTGTCTATCAATTTTAGAGACAAAGGATGAAACAGTTGACACGGGTGTCGTACAAGTTCGCTTACCGGGAACTAGTCTATAATTAGGTCATCATGGGAGATTGGTACTATGGCATACAAATTGGAGCTCTCGCTCTTCGCGAGTACATCCGCTTTTCCATGTTTCATGCTTAAAGAAGGTTATCGGTGAAAATCTTCTAGTTCAAAAAATATTACCAGAACTTGATGAGGAAGGAAAAATCATATTGGAAGCTGAAGCGGTCACGGAAACAAGAACTTGACAACTACGGAATTGATCAATTTCAGAGTATCTCATCAAGTGGAAGAACTTACCGACCGAAGATTCTACATGGGAGGATGAGAATTTTATACAGAAGCACCCAGAGCTACTCAAGTGTTGAGGACAACACTTTTTTGAAGGAGAGGGGCATGTTAGGTCCCTATATTACTAGTATAGTCCCTTATTGTTGTTAGTGTAACCCCCTTATTGTTATTATTGTACCCTTGTAACCCCTATTTTGTTATTATTGTGCCCTTAAATTATTATTGTTAGGTCGGCTAGGATTACATTGTGGCCCCCTAGGATGACATTATGGCCCCATGGACTCCTATATATAGAAAGGAGGTTTTGTAAATTGTATCATCCAAGAATTGTTCATTTATGTAATGTATTGGAGGTTGCCCCCTCGAAGTGGCTTATTTCTAAGGCGTTGATATCTCTTTTCTTCTATTTTTGGAGTTAGTTACACAAATGTGTATTTTCAACGATGTTGATCACTATTGTGATGCAAGATAATGGCATGAAGAACTTGTGGTGCAAAAGGTGATGGAAAATATTGTTGAGTTAGATGATGCTTGGTGATGCTTGAGATTGGATTATAAATGTTCAACTACTTGGACTTCGAATTATGTTGATGTATTTAATCATTACAGATGGATGAAAAAAATACTTGGTGGAGCATTTATTTTTGTTTTAATTTTAAAAATCTAATAATGTGTGAAAATAATTTGTGGAATGCAAACAAGTAAGAGTGTTCACTTCATATTTTTATGTGGAATACTAATATCCAATAAACTATATTTATAAAAATATGTGTTTTTGAAAGGTGGAAGAGTTGGAGAGTATGTGGAAGAGATCATTTTTTGTTTCTGAGTTACCTCAGACATGTGAAGTGTTATCACTTAGAAATTTCCTCTTGGTTGTGAAAGAGAAGTGTAATCCCATCCTCCCACATTTACCCAAGCTCACCAGTCCACCGACGTAAACATGTGACAAAGAATTACTATGATATGATCCAACTCCCCAAGTATAGTTAAGGAAGTAGAACTGACATGAAAAGACCCATATGACCTTCCACAGATGCTACAAAACCTTCAAGAGCCAACCAACCCTTCTAGGTGACTAACCCCTAAAACAAATTATTATTTAACTGATATAGAGCCCAAGTCGCATTGATGAAAGTCCCTCCATGTGACTGAAACTATCCAGTTTCATGCACAATAAGGAATCAATGTGATTGTATCATTTTTCACGAAGTGTTGTGCCAACTACCCCGAGTTCTGTGCCACTTTTTCAGGGCCAACACTCTAGCCACTACCCACGACTTGATGAAACTTTGAGAAATGTCAAATAATGTTATGACAAGGTTACTAAAGAAAAACTTAAACAAGGACCGGATCTGACAAGGCCTATCCATGATAGGAATTATGTCAAACATATCAAAAACATGCAATCGATAGCTCATAACAATATATCTAAGCATAGGGATCTCATACTTATCTGAGAATCGTCAAGGACGACCAATGTCTCCTCCCAATAACTACATTGTTGTCTATTATATCATTCATTCATTAATATTTCATATACTAACAAAAACATGATGAAAGCCATACATTAAGCCTATCAAAAAACATGCTTATAAAAAACATATAACGAGAAAAAAAAATCATAGAAAACCCTTAATATCTCATAATAACAAGTCTATTTACGCATAAAATAGAAGAGGAAAATAGATCTTATTAACATATGCAAAATGAAACCAGGTCTGGTACTTCCACGTACCACCTGACCATAGATTGGGTTGAACCAAATATTTCTTTCAGCCAATCACCCTCGTGTCATATTCCAAGAATGAATGTGGGATCTCATGGAATAAACCAAACAAAACCAAACCAGGGCTTCTAGAGGCCAAACCACCTCAACCCTCATCCAGTGATTCCACCTCATAGTCAAACATCACTAACCATCACCAGATCAGTCTTTACCCAAGTTTTCTAGGGATCTAGAGCGATTTTTATAACCAGGTCTTATAGGACTATTAAATCAACCCAGAGTTGTCACTAAGCTTCCAAAGCATTTTTCCAACCAGGTCTTGCAGGACTAGTAGCTCAAACCACCGAGGGCTTCCAGAGAATTTATCCAACCAAGGCTTTCAAGACTAGTAACTCAACTCAAGCTGTTACAAGGCTTCAGTCACATGAAAGACTTGTGAGGGCACACGAAAATCAAGAAAAAGTCAATGCTGTAATCCTTCAAAGTTTTTCATATTTGCATAGACAGAGATATCCATGGAATAGTTATGGACAAGAGGATAGGACTAATGGGGCATATCGTATGAGGTCTTATGGAGGGAACATATAATACATGGATGGCACAGTTAGAGATGGTAGGTTCTTGGATACACCTGACATGAGAGGTCATGGTTACGGGTTCCACTCTAGATCTAGTTTAAATAGGTATCATGGTCATCATCGCTATCATCCATACAAGAGGAGTGAGAGGGGTTACATTCTAGATGATTTAAAGAAAGCCAAGCCACCTACATTCAATGGAGAGTTGAAGAAACCATAGGATTCAAAGGCATATTTACTTGGAATGAATAAGTTCTTTGAGTTGCATGATTATATAGACAACATGAATTTCAGAATAAATATTTTCAGCCTCAGAGGGAAGGCATACATCTACTAGGAATACGTGGAGTGCATCAGAGGAATCATGAGAGAGGATTTTGGTTGGCATGAATTCAAGAGACTCTTCGAGAAGAAGTAATTGTCACAAAGGTACTATGATGGAAAGGCAAAGGAGTCCTATGAGCTTAAGATTGTATCTATGAAGAATGAAGAGTACATGACCACTTTCCTAGAGTGTTTTTAGTTATGTGCCTTATCTTAAGGATGAGAAGACAAAATTTTGGAGATCTATTAGTGTACTTCCATTCTCATTTAAGGATCAAATTAAGTATGATGATAAGGCCAAGTAGTCCTATGAGCTTAAGATTGTATCTATGAAGAATGAAGAGTACATGACTACTTTCCTAGAGTTTTTTTAGTTATGTGCCTTATCTTAAGGATGAGAAGACAAAATTTTGGATATTTATCAGTGTACTGCCATTCTCATTTAAGGATCAAATTGAGTATGATGAGCCTCGGTCGCTGGAAGCAGTCATTGGAAAGTTGAAGCTTTCTTATGAGACATTTTATCACAAGATAAAGTATAATCATGGTTGGAAAGGGAATTATAAGACTAAAGGAAAGTGGCCACCGAAGTATGGAATACCTCAGGATGCAAGTGCGAAGGAAAATGTTGCTCCTTACAAGAGGTTTAATTCAATTGAGAAGGGACATGAAACTCAACCTAGAAAGTAGCAGAATAAAGGTAGTGCTAGGGAATCATTGAATTTTTGGATACGTTGCAAGGATCATCACAATAAGGACTATCCCTTGTATTAGGGTGCTAGACATTAGAGCTGTAATGCTCAGGAATCACAACAGTCGGGGATGTTGGACAAATCATTCCTCAGATCTATTCAACATTTGATAATAAGAAGCTGGATCACCAAACATGCATGATTGAGATGGAAGGTAAGATCTGTGATTTATTTGTTTCTATTTTGGTTTACCTTGGATCTAGTTATAGTTATGTTAACCCTAACCTAGTGGATAAGTGTGGTTTGAGAAAAGAAGTGCATGCAGAGTCTTGGTTGGTGAAATTGGCTATATGTATTAATATAAGAGTTAATCATTAAGTAAGAGCTTATGAATTTGAGCTAAATGGTATGCCTACACTAGTACATGTAAATGTGTTATGAAACCAGCTCACAAAATAGAAGAAAAGATAGATCAATGACCTATAAATCAACCTCTTCGAGGGGTAAACCTCCTTTTCATTACATAAACGAACAATTCTTGGATGATGAAAATGACAAAACCTCTTTTCTATATATAGGGGTCTAAGGGGTCACAATATAATCCTAGCCTACATACCAATAAAAATGTAAGGGCACAACAATAACAATATTGGGCTTCTATGGGGCACAATAATAATAATATGGGGACTACATGGACACAAAAATAACAATAAGAGGGATACACTAACAATAACAATAAGGGGATACAATAGTATGATAGGGACCTAGCATGCCCCTCTCCTTCAAGAAATTGTTTTACTCAATGCTTGAGTAGTTTTGGATGCTTCTGTATAAAATTATCATCCTCCCATGTTGAATATTCAGCCGATAAGTTCTTCCACTTGATGATATACTCTAAAATTGATCGATTTCATAGCTGTCGATTTCTTGTTTCCGTGACTACTTCAGGTTCCAATATGATTTTTCCTTCCTTGTAAAGTTCAAGAAATATTTTTTGAGCTAGGGCCTTGTCACCTACAACTTTCTTTAAGAATGAAACATGGAAAACCAGGTGCACTCATGAAGATACTCGAAGCTCCAATTTTTATGCCATAGTACCAATATTTTTCAACACCTTGTAAGGACCATAATACTTTGGTGATAATTTATTATCCTTCTTAGCTTTCTTAGGGTTCATTTGTTTGTATGGTTGTAACTGTAAAAATACCCAATTTCCTACATCAAAACTTCTTTCGCTACAATGTTGATGTTCCTATTGTTTCATTCAATTCTGTGCCACAGTGAAGTTATCATTTAAGAGTTTGAGAACTTGTTGTTGATGCTCGATGTGATATTTGACTGCTTAAACCTTAGAATTTTCTCTTAAATATGATGTGATGGAGGGTGGATGATATCCATAAAGTGCCATAAATGGGGTCATTTTTGTTGCAGTATGGAAGGAAGTGTTATTCCACCATTCAACTATAGGTAACCACTTGACCCATTGTGTCTCTTTATCAGATACAAAGAAATGAAGATATCCTTCCAAAACTTTGTTCATTGTCTCATTTTTCCCATCATAATGAGGATTATGTGATGAGCTATGAGCTAATGGAGTACCCAGACAAGAAATTAATTTCGTCCAAAAATTTCCTGTAAAAATGGGATCTCTGTCACTGATAAAATCCACTGAAACCTCCTCCCAACATTGACTTGTAATGGATAAAGGTTGTAGCAGACCTAGGGTCTTAGCCGTCTCAACATTATTTTTTTGGCAAACCAAACATTCTGCCACAATATTTTGACTATCATCGTTAAGGCCATCCCAAAAAAATTCCTTCTTGACCCTATGGTAAGTTTTAAAAAATATTGAATGCCCTCCTAAGGGAGGGGTGTGCAATTCCAAAACAATGTTTTGTTTGAGTTGGGAATTATTACAAAGCTATAAGTGATATTTGTACCATAAGGAATCATTTTTCCAGCGAAATGTTTCATATTTACTGGGATCTTGCCGCAACTTTTAATTGAGTGTCCAAACATCTTCATCATTCTTCAATTCAACCCTTGCTTCAGTTATCCAATCAGGTTGGATAATAGAAATGTCACAAAGTAATGTTTCCACATACTCATCCTTTCTTGTGAATTCATCTGCAACAACACTTTTCTTCCTTTTTTTATATATGATGTCAAAGTCATAACCCAACATATATGTGACCCATTTTTTCTACTCTTGTGAAAATAATATTTGTTACAAAAAGTATTTAAGACTATCATGATTTCTTTTTACCTTGAAGTGTCTTCCTATTAGGTAAGGTCTCCATTGCTTTAGTGCATGTATTATCTCCAACATTTCCTTCTCAAAAATAGGTTTCAGTAAATACTTTCCTTTCATTGGAAAAATTTCAAAAGAAATGGGCCTTCCTTCTTATATTAAACTACACCAATTCCATTTCCTGAGGAATCACCTTCCACAATAAAGGTTTTTGTGAAGTATGTCATAGCTAATACTGGTGCTTGACACATTGCTTCCTTAAGATGTTAAAAGGCCTTAGTTTCTTCTAGAGTCCAAGAAAATGCATCTTTCTTCAGTAATGATGTTGCAAGTCTCAACATTCTCCAATAATTCTTCAAAAACTTGTGATAATACCCTGTTAAGCCCAGAAATCCTTGAACAAGCTTTATTGTTGTATGGATTTTCCATTCCTTAATGGATTTAATTTTGTTAGGGTATACCTTAACACCCTCATGAGATATAATCTGACCCAAATATTCCACCTCCTGTACTCCAAAGAAACATTTGGAGGATTTTTCATATAATTGTTTCTCCTCCAATGGTTTGAGAACCATGTTAACATGTTGAACATGATCCTTCTATGACTTGTTGTATATTAGTATATTATCAAAAAATAATAACACAAATTTTCTAAGGAAGGGTTTAAAAATGGAATTCATCAAACCTTGAAATTTGGAAGGATCATTAATAAGGCCAAAAGGCATGACCAAAAATTCATAATTACCCTCATGAGTTCTGAATATTTTTATGAATTGCCCTCATGAGTTCTAAATACTGTTTTCAGAATGTCTTCAGTATTCATTCTAATTCGATGATATCCAGAATGAAGATAGAGCTTGGTGAAGTAAATTACTCTATGTAATTCATCTAATAATTCATCAATGACGGGGATGGGAAATTAATCTTTAATAGTGAGCTTGTTGAGCTCCCTATAATTTGGACACATATGCCATGATCCATCCTTCGTGTGCACCAATACTATTGGAGAAGAGAAATAACTTTGACTAGGTTGAATTTTACCAACCTCTAGTATTTGTACAACCATATGTTCAATCTCACTCTTTTGGGCATAAGGATATCTGTAAAGCTTTATGTTTGAAGGAACACTTCCTAGAATCAAATTAATAGCATGATCATCATCACGAATACGTGGGAGCCTTTTGGGAGTTTCAAATACCTTGGAATGATTATTAAGTACTTTTTGGAGATCTCGAGAAATAGATGATTTTGATGTTTGAACCTATAGTGAGCATAATTGTGCAATTACGCATCGTTGTTACTTTTTTCAGAAGATTTTTCAGACATTAGATATTATTATCTTTCCTAGATTCCCTGTGATACCCCACAATTCAACTTCATTTCCTTCCCAAAATTATTTCAAGACAATTTATTGAAAACTAAAAGTTATAGTCCCCAAAGAGTGTAACCATTCAACTCCTAGTAAAACATCAGCACCACCCATTGGAATGGAGAGCATTGGAATATTCAGTACATATTCCCCGATAGTTATATTGATATTATGGCACTTTCCATAGAAATTTGTATTTCCTCCATTTGCAATAATCACTTGACACTCTGGTGTTGGGTATATGAAGCAATTAAATTCCTTGGTGACCTTATAATGAATAAAATTATGGGTACTACCTGAATGAATGGACATTATTACATTTTTCTTCTTGATATGTCCATCAATCTTGAGATTTTGAGGAGTGGTAATTCCTACCAATGAATTACAGGATATGGTCAGATTCATTTCTTCTTTCTATAGGGTTGGTTCCTAGTGTAGATCTTATTCTTTTAAAGTTTATTGTGAATTTTCTTCCTCCTCTTCACAATCTATGTAAAATAATTTCTTCTTAGCACACTTATGACCTTTAGTGTATTTTATATCACAACTCTACCAAATCCCTTTTTCTATTTTTTCTTCCAATTGTTTTGGTGTCAACCTTGTAGGTTGTGGAAGTCTACAAGTAGCAAAACTTCCATATTTATAGTTGTGAATGGTAGTATTCCTTGTCGCCATAATTTTGCAGTCAAATTTTCTTGCCAACTTGAATGCCTTCTCCAATGAATCAGGTTCCCAAAGACGAAACTCATGTCAGATGCTATCCTTTAAAGTCCCTATGAAGATATCAATCTTGTGTTCCTCTGGAATATTAGTTACCCTTATATTCAAATTTTGGAAGTCCTCAATATGCTCCACCATTGAACCCTTTTGTTTGATATTTATCAATTGGATAAAGAAGATGTTGCTCTTCGTATCCTCATAATGTGCTATAATTTCCTCTGTAAAATTAATGAAGTGAAAATTTGTTTATGAGAAAATAACCATCGATACAATACAAATGTATTGTGTTCTAAATATAAAGTTGCAATGCATACCTTTTGTGTGGTTTTCAAATTATGGAGATTGAAATATTGCTCCATCTGTAGTATCCATGTTACTGGATCATTGCCATAAAACTTACGTATCGATATTTGGAATATGGTGGGTCTTAAATCCAACATTACAATCTATGAAATCATGATTAACATTTCTTTTGTTCTCATAATGGGTTTCATATACTACCATTTTTCCATTAGGAACCATTTCTTGTAGCAGCATTGTTAAACCTTCCTTCAAACTTTCCATATATTCTTTTAGAACATTCTTCATGTCTTCCATATTTCCTTTTAGTTTTTATTCTATACCATCGATCTTAGCTTCCACGCCATTCTTCAAACCATCCATATTATCTTCCATGCCTTTCTTCAAACCATCCTTATATTTCTTCAAACCATCCATATTATTTTCCATTTCTTTTTTTGTTACTCTTTGCGAAAGCGAAATTTGTTGCACTTGGTCTCATAATTTTGATATATCATGTTGCACATATTCATCTTCATCAGTCATAGTAGAGCTTTATGAGGCTTAATGGGTGTGGAATTATTTTTGGGGGGGTATTTTAGAACCCAATTCTGATATATATGCTTCAATATGCCCTTGGATCACTTCAAACTAATTTTTCAAATAATTCTTATGAAATTTTTAAAGAAAAATACACATTTTTATTTCTTTTGAGGAGTGCGATATTGAAACTAATGTATGTTTGTAGTTTCAGATCCCCAAGATTTGATATTTAGTCCTATAGTATCACTTTCAGTCTTCTTTTCAGTGCCACATGTCAGACCTAATTTGTATTCTTCAAGATAAGTTATGCTTGATCTCCCACAATGTCCTAAATATCGACTACTTCAGTAGAGAGAAATTGTACGGTGTTCCACGTGTCACTGTTTTAACATTCGGCTCTAAAATTGATACAAAAGAAATTAAAGTCCATGAATTTTCTACCACTTTTTGCATAATTTGAATCTGATGCCTGAAACAAAATATGACAATTTTCCCTCGGCCACATATTTGAGATGAAATTATGGAGCCTACAAAAAATGTAAATTCCATAGATCATATATCCGAAAAATATAGTGAACCAAGTTCTGAATTTTTTACACAATGTTCATTGAGACTTCGACTCCACAT